>CM069135.1:969429-1141929 GCA_035221665.1 Okamejei kenojei | reverse complement strand
TCGGAGGATAACTGCTTCATGTTTATAACTTCAAAGAGCAGAATTAGCTCATTCATTGAAACTTAGAAAATAGGAACAGAATTAGGCCATTCAGCCTATCAAGTCTACTCCGCCATTCAATCATGGCTGGCCTATCTCACCTGCTCAACCCCATTCTCCTGTCTTCTCCCCATAACCGCTGACACCCGTATAATTTAGAATCTATCTAGAAGTCTTCTTCCCGCCACCCCCACCCCACATCAGTCTGAAGAAGGATCTCGGCCCGAAACGTCACCTATTCCTTCGCTCCATGGATGATGCCTCACCCATTGAGTTACTCCAACAATTTTGTGTACCTAAGAATCTATCTATCTCCGCCCCAAAAATATCCACTGACTTGGCCTCCACAGCCTTCTGTGGCAATGAATTCCACAGATTCACCACCCTCTGACTAAAGAAATTCCTCCTCATCTCCTTCCTAAAAGGAACGTCCTTTAATTCTGAGGCTGCGGCCTGCTACCGGAATGTTCTTGTATTCAACAACAGTGCAATCTAACAACAGAGTAAGCCAGGGATAGAGACACAGAGGTGGCACTTACCTCCTGGAGATGGGGACTGACCCAGAGAGAGATCCTGTCCACTGTGGCCACAGTGTGGTGGTGTCTGACACATCAGGCGGTCAAGGCACCAGGACAGACGGCCATGGACAATCCTTCCGTCGCCACACCTGCGTTAAAGACAAACATGTTGACCACACCGACAGTTGCCATGAGAAGGCAGATATCTCTGCTTCATCACCACTGGCTTTACCGGGCCATCCCACCCAGATCACAAAGCACCACTTTCCACGGAAGCTGACTTTGGGCGGCACAGTAAGAAAGCCAGCTTCGATCCTGGAAAACTGTATGGAGTTTGCACGTTCTCCCTGTGACCTGCGTGGGTTTTTTCCGGGTGCTCCGGTTTCCTCCTACACTCCAAAGACGTGCGGGTCTGTAGGTTAACCTGCCCTCTATAAATTGCCCCCTAGTGTGTAGGGAGTGGATGGGAAAGTGGGATAAAATAGAACTAGTGTGAGCTGGTGATCGATGGTGGACATGTCTGGACTATACACATATATATTATATATTGAGTTTGAGTTTAGTTTATTGTCCCGTGTATCGAGGTACAGTGAAAAGCTTGTGTTGCGTGCTAACCAGTCAGCGGAAAGACAACACATGATTACAATCCAGCCGTCCACAGTGACAGATAAGATGTGGTGGGAATAATGAGAATTCACATGCACACACACACGCTTACACACACACACACGCTTACACACACACACACGCTTACACACATACACACACACACATACATTTATACACACACGCGTATACACACACGTATATATACACACATGTATACACACATGCATATACATACATATACACATGCATGTGTACACACATACATGTATACACACACACATGTATACACATACATGTATATACACACACATATGTATACACATATGTGTATATACACACACATGTATACACACATACATGTATATACACACACATGTATACACATACATGTATACACACATGCATATACACATATATACACATAGATATACACACCTATACACACATATACGCACACAAATACACACGCATATATATGCACAAATGTATACACACATACCAGGGCTTGAAATTAACGGTTGCCCGGGTGCCAATGGCCACCTAACGTCCTGCCGGGCAACCTAAAAGTTGTGTAATTTTGCCTGGCTTGGCAAGTTCCCGGGACACCTGCCGTTCAAGTGAGTGGGCCCCCCTCTCTATCTCTCTCTCTGTCACTCTCCATCTCCGCCCGCCATTCGTATCCGTGTCCGGGCCGTCGGTTCTCCGCTCTCTGCTCTCCAGCCGCTCCTCACCCCGCCGGCACAGCCAGCCCTGCACGTGCGCACTGCTACTGTCTGCACAGCCCCCCCCCCCTGCACGTGCGCACTGCTACAGTATGCACAGCCCCCCCCCCCCCCCAACATGCACGTGCGCACTGCTACAGTCTGCACAGCCCCCCCCCCCCCCCCGCACGTGCGCACTGCTACAGTATGCACAGCCCCCCCTGCACGTGCGCACTGCTACAGTCTGCACAGCCCCCCCCCCCCTGCACGTGCACACTGCTACAGTCCTGCACATCCCCCCCCTGCACGTGCACACTGCTACAGTCTGCACATCCCCCCCCCTCTGCACGTGCACACTGCTACAGTCTGCACATCCCCCCCCTGCACGTGCGCACTGCTACAGTCTGCACAGCCCACCCCCCCCTGCACGTGCACCACTGCTACAGTCTGCACAGACCCCCCCCCCTGCACGTGCACACTGCTACAGTCTGCACAGCCCCCCCCCCCCCCCTGCACGTGTGCACTGCTACAGTCTGCACACCCCCCCCCTGCACGTGCACTTTCTCCCTCCCATTGCATTGTGGGAGATGTGGCCGCCATTGCTGTCCGCTCACTGCCTCGCCACGATCGCTGAAAACCAACGCAGAATCACTCGCTGGAGCTCGAATAACTCCCTGGGGTGACTCGTGGTTCTTGGTTTCCTGGTCCTCCAAAAATATTCCAATTGGGATTTAAATTGGAGGTGGTGGTGGGTCCAGTACAAAACACTTGGGTTGGGTCTGAAATAGGTTCCTGCACACCTTTGGAATGTGGAAACAAGAGCACCCGGAGAAAACCCATGTGATCAAAGGGAAAAGGAGCAAACTCCATACAGACACCACCCATATTCAGGATCATTTCCGGGCCTCTGGCAGTTTTAGGCAGCAACATGGCCAATGTGCTGCCCCATAGTCTTGAACTGAATTAAAACACACAGTAGCTGTAAAGGGGGACATAGCGTCACTTAGAGATTTAAGACTGAAAATGGATAGTTTTTTTTTTAGTAACCAAAGTTATCAACGTATAGTTTTTTGTGTGTCGGAAAATAAAATATAATGGCACAAATGGTGGACATGCTGCCTCACACACCAGAGATCCGTGTTCGAAATCCTGTTCTCGGGCACTGTCTGTGTTGAATTTGCACATTCTCCCTGCAAGCGTGTGGGTTTCCTCCCACATCCCAAAGACGCATTGGCTTTGTAGGTTAACTTGTCTCTGTAAAATTGCCCCTAATGTGCAGCGAGTGGGTGAGGAAAGTGGGATTACAGAACTTGTGTGAATGGGCAGACAAAAATGCTGGAGAAACTCAGCGGGTGAGGCAGCATCTATGGAGCGAAGGAATAGGCGACGTTTTGGGTCGAGACCCTTCTTCAGACTGATGTCGGGGGGGGGGGGGGGGGGGGGGGGGGGCGGAAGAAAGGAAGAAGCGGTGAGGCTATGGGAGAGCTGGGAATGGGAGGAGAAAGCAGGACTACCTGAAATTGGAGAAACCAATGTTCATACCGCTGGGGTGTAAACTACTCAAGCAAAATATGAGGTGCTGCTCCTCCAATTTACGGTGGGCCTCACTCTGGACATGGAGGAGGCCCAGGACAGAAAATGTCGGATTCGGAATGGGAGGGGGTGTTGAAGTGCTGGGCCACCGGGAGATCAAGTTGCTTATTGCGAACTGAGTGGAGGGTTGTGCGAAGCGATCGCCAAGCCTGCGCTTGGTCTCACCGAGGTTGATCACACGCTGAATAGCCATATTTCTGCTTGGAAGTGGAAAGAGATAATAGAAATTGCATTCATTGCAACGTGTAAAAAGAGTTGAGATACTGTATTGTAATTTTGCTGCATGTCATTGTGGTATCTATCATGTCTTGATTGGTGAATATGTTTAGTTTGTGACTTTATTTGAAGCAGAAATAATATGTGAATGCTTCATTGAGCATAATTCCGACTGGTAACTATGCACTTCGTCCGAGCACATTATCGCACGCGTCATGCAAGCCATCTTAAATGACCACCTAAACTGTCATTCGGCAACCTAAATAGTTGTCCGGCTGGCAACAGGGAAAACAAGTGAAGTGAGAGCCCTGCATACATGTATACACAAACGCATACATTACACACACACGCATACAAACAAAGGATAATAATGCAAGCAGACACCACTAATGCCACCAATACCCAAGTCTATGTGGTCCGGAGCCAATGTTCATGTCGTGATGTTTAATAGCCTTTGGCTGCGATGGCTACAGGGAAGAACTGCGGCTGTTCTCACAACTGGCGCTTGGCACAAGACCAAAGATCTTAGAGCTTTAAGATCTCTGGGCAAGACTGACAGCATTCAATATTACACTGGTTTAATGTTTTACGGTGTATCAAACCTCACAGATGCTGTCTGAAGATAAAGAGAGTTATTGCTAACTCACTGGGAAATCTTCCCAGATCCAAGGCTGGGAGTGGGGGCGCTGCCCTGGCAGCAGCGTCTCGCCTGCAGTCCGTCTGTTTTTCTTTTTATTTGTTGTTTTCTTGTCTTGTTTTTAGCGTTAGTTTGTGTTATTATGTAGTGTATGTGTGTGGGAGGGGTGGGAGAAACGTTCTTAGTCTCTTCCTTTTGGGGGGATGCGACTTTTCTTGTCGTATCCCCCGTCTCTGTCTCCGTCTGCGCTGAGGCCTATCGCGGAGCTGGCAGCCTCCAACTTTAACTGCGACCGACCCGAGGCTCCGGAGGCAGAGCCAGCCAGGACTTACCAGCGCGGGGCTGGCCGACCTCGGGCTGCGGCGGGTTTCAGGCGTTCAGAGCGGCCCGACTCGGAGCTGTGGCGGCTTTCCGGTGGCGATGGCGGCGGCAGCGACTTCGGAGACCCGGTCGGGCGGGCCCAGTGGACGACATCGTCGGGAGCTCGCGGGTCACAGGTTGGTGACCCTGTTTTTTCCGGAGCTCCCACGGCAACAGCTGCGTCCGCTGGACTGGAGGGCGGCAGCTTCGGCAGCTTCGACCGCCCCGGGCCGCGGAGTTGAACCGGCCCGCTCGCGGAGCGCGGTTCACCCGCGGGACTTATTTACATCACCCGGTGCGGTCACAACATCGGAGGCCCGGGTCGCCTCAGCGCAGAGGAAGAGGAAGAAGGGAAGAGACAAAGACAAGATTTCTGCCTTCCACCACAGTGAGGAGGTGTCTGGTGAACTCACTGTGGGGGATGTTAAATATGTGTTTATTGTGTGTTTTGTGATTTTAACATTTAAGAGTAAAGTGGATAGGTATATGGACGTGAAGGGAATGGAGGGGTATGGTCTGAGTGCAGGTAGATGGGACTAGGGGAAAACAAATGGTCGGCACGGACTGGAAGGGCCGAGAGGGCCTGTCTCCGTGCTGTGATTGTTATATGGTTATATGGTTATATGGTTATATGTATGACTGCAGGCAACGAAGTTTCGTTCAGACCACAAGGTCTGAATGACAATAACGTTTTCCAAGTGTAAAGGCACATCATCAATCACTTGTAGGATCTTGCAATTAGACAACATCCTCAAAGTGGTTCCACACGTCCCAGACACTTCACACCATCGCACAGAACGGGCACAGTCTAGTCAAACCATTAACCAACCTGATCTCCCGGTGGCTCAGCACTTCAACTCCCCCTCCCATTCCCAATCCGACCTTTCTGTCCTGGGCCTCCTCCATGGCCAGAGTGAGTCCCACCGCAAATTGGAGGAGCAGCACCTCATATTTCGCTTTGGCAGTTTACACCCCAGCGGTATGAACATTGACTTCTCCAATTTCAGGTAGTCCCTGCTTTCTCCCTCCTTCCCCTCCCCTTCCCAGCTCTCCCACAGCCCACTGTCTCCGCCTCTTCCTTTCTTCTCCCCCCCCCCCCCCCCCACACATCAGTCTGAAGAAGGGTCTCGACCCAAATCGTTGCCTATTGCCTGCGCTCCATAGATGCTGCCTCACCCGCTGAGTTTCTCCAGCATTTTTGTCTACCTTCTCTTTAGTTCAGTTCAGTTCAGTTTAGTTTATTGTCCCGTGTACCGAGGTACAGTGAAACACGTTTTGTTGCGTGCTAACCAGTCAGTGGAAAAACTGTACATGATTACATTTGAGCTGCCACAGTGTAGAGATACAGGATAAAGGGAATAACGATGAGTGCAACATCAAGTCCAGAAAGGTCTGCTTAAAGATAGTCCAAGGGTCACCAATGAGGTGGATAGTAGTTCAGGACTGCTCTCTGGTTGTGGTGGGACGGTTCAGTTGCCTAATAACAGCCGGGAAGAAAACTGTCCCTGAATCTGGAGGTGTGCGTTTTACACACTTCTGTACCTCTTGCCTGAAGGGAGAGGGGAGAAGAGGGAGTGGCCGGGATGAGACTTGTAGAGTTTACTGTCAAAGAGAAGGGATCAGCATTAAAGTAATGACGTTCTGGTGTGACAGCAGTAATCTGTGGACAATAGTGTCATTAGGGTTGTGGAAGGTTGCCAACGCAGTCTCGTCATCCCAGTGATGAGAATCACAACACTGCTGGACATGCAAGGCTGCGAAACACGTTGATATAGGCAGGATGTCAAGAATGTGTAATGAACACATATTATCTAGACACAGAGTCAAACAGCAAGGAAGCTGGTCAAAGATAGGCACAAAAAGCTGGAGTAACTCAGCGGGTCAGGCAGCATCTGTGGAGAACATGGATAGGTGACGTTTCACAGAGTGCTGGAGTAACTCAGCGGGTCAGGCAGCATCTGTGGAGAACATGGATAGGTGACGTTTCACAGAGTGCTGGAGTAACTCAGCGGGTCAGGCAGCAGCATCTGTGGAGAACATGGATAGGTGACGTTTCACAGAGTGCTGGAGTAACTCAGCGGGTCAGGCAGCATCTGTGGAGAACATGGATAGGTGACGTTTCACAGAGTGCTGAAGTAACTCAGCGGGTCAGGCAGCATCTGTGGGTGACATGAATAGGTGATGTTTTGGGTCAAGACCCTTTTTCAGGCTGAGAATCGGGGAGAGGGAGACATGGAGAATAAGGGCAGGGTGTGAAAATGAGAGGTCAAGTAAAATGAAGAGTGGACCTGAAACATGACCAATTCCTTCTCTCCAGAGATGCTGCCTGTCCCGCTGAGTTACTCCAGCATTTGGTTTATCTTCGGTTTAAAGCAGCATTTGCAGTTCCTTCCCACACGCCGTTTCCTCAGTCCAGTCGCAAACAATATGTTCCAGATCGCAGTGGACACGGTGCTCAGTGTTAGATGTGGACGCAGCCCAGGCCATCACACAAACCAACCTCCCTTCCACTGACTCCATCTACACCTCACGCTGCCTCGGCAAGGCCAGCAGCATCATCAAGGACCAGTCTCATCCCGGCCACTCCCTCTTCTCCTCTCTACCATCAGGCAAGAGGTACAGAAGTGTGAAAACGCACACCGCCAGATTCAGGGACAGTTTCTTCCCATCTGTAATCAGGCAACTGAACCGTCCTACCACAACCAGAGAGCAGTTCTGAACTACTATCCACCTCATTGGTGACCCTGGGACCATCTTTAATCGGACTATGGTACTTCTTGTGGTCTTGGATGGAGCTGTTCCCAAACCAGGCTGTGATGCATGGCCATAAAATGTATTCTGTGGTGCATCTGTAGAAGTTGGTGAGAGTTATGGGGACAAGCCAGTCTTCCTAAACAGCATCTCCCTGATAGAGACTGAGTATAAACTTGGACACGCTAGAGGCAGGAAACATGTTCCCGATGTTGAGGGAGTCAAGAACCAGGGGCCACAGTTTAAGAATAAAGGGTAAGCCATTTAGAACGGAGACGAGGAAACACTTTTTCTCACAGAGAGTGGTGAGTCTGTGGAATTCTCTGCCTCAGAGGGCGGTGGAGGCCAGTTCTCTGGATACTTTCAAGAGAGAGCTAGATAGGGCTCTTAAAGATAGCGGAGTCAGGGGATATGGGGAGAAGGCAGGAACGGGGTACTGATTGGGGATGATCAGCCATGATCACATTGAATGGCGGTGCTGGCTCAAAGGGCCAAAAGGCCTACTCCTGCACCTATTGTCTATTGTCTATTGTCTAGTATTTCAGGAAGCCCATTCTCAATCTACGTTCACCGATGGTCTCTGGCACCTACCCGCTGGATCTGAAAATGCAGGGAAATGTTTTGTTAGTAACTTTGTGCTCCTTATCACTAAGTGAAATATCCCCTCGTAATTCACATTGTACGCTTAATCTTGTATCTGTACACTGTGGACGGCCCGATTGTAATCATGTATTGTCTTTCTGCTGACTGGTTAGCACGCAACAACAGCTTTTCACCGTACCTCGCTACACGGGACCATAAACTGGACTCGACTCTGGTGTTGACAGTTGTGTGAAATGCAATTAGCTGCAGCCACAGTGCTGGGGGAACGCAGCGGGCCAAGCTTGCAGCCTTTGCTTCCTTCCATGAAGACAATTCCCACCACAGAGGTGTCCCTCCGTGTCCGTGACTCCATTTATCCCAGCCTTCCTTACGTCGGTCCAAAGCAGCATAGCATGTAGAACATAGAATAGTGTAGCAACATGCCGGTGAGCTTAGCATCTGTAGTTGGTACGTTACTGGAGAGTATTCTGAGGGGTAGGTCATACAGGCATTTGGATGGGCAAGGGCTGATCAGGGATAGTCAGCATGGTTTTGTATGTGGGAGGTCGTAGTTCACAAATCTGATTTGATTTTTTTGAAGACGTGACCAAAAAGGTCGATGAGGGCGGAGCTGTAGATGTTGTGTACATGGACCTCAGTAAGGCGTTCGACAAGGTTCCGCATGGTAGGCTGCTCTGGAAAGTTAGATCGCATGGGATCCAAGGAGAGATAGATGAATGGAGAGCAAATTGGCTCCATGGAAGGAAGCAGAGGGTGATGGTGGAAGGTTGCTTCTCAGACTGGAGGCCTGTGACTAGTGGTGGGCCTCAGGGTTTGGTGCTGGGCCCGTTACTGTTTGTCATCTACATCAATGATTTGGATGAGAACATACAGGGCAAGATTAGCAAGTTTGCTGATGATGCAAAAGTGGGTGGTTTTGCAGATAGTGAAGATGGTTGTGAACGATTGCAGCAGGATCTGGATCGATTGGCCAGGTGGGCGGAGGAATGGTTGATGCAATTTAATACAGAGAAGTGTGAGGTGTTGCATTTTGGGACGTTGAACAAGGGCAGGACCTACACAGTGAATGGTCGGCCTCTGGGGAGTGTTGTAGAGCAGAGGGATCTAGGAGTACAGGTGCATGGTTCCTTGAAGGTCGAGTCGCAGGTAGATAAGGTGGTCAAAAAGGCTTTTGGCACATTGGCCTTCATCAGTCAGAGTATTGAGTATAGAAGTTGGGAGGTGATGTTGCAGTTGTATAAGACGTTGGTGAGGCCACATTTAGAATATTGTGTTCAGTTCTGGGCACCATGTTATAGGAAAGATATTGTCAAGCTGGAAAGGGTTCAGAGTAGATTTACGAGGATGTTGCCAGGACTAGAGGGTGTGAGCTATAGGGAGAGGTTGAGTAGGCTGGGTCTCTATTCCTTGGAGAGCAGGAGGATGAGGGGTGATCTTATAGAGGTGTACAAAATCATGAATTGATCGGGTAGATGCACAGTCTCTTGCCCAGAGTAGGGGAATCGAGGACCAGAGGACATAGGTTCAAGGTGAAGGGGAAATTATTTAATAAGAATCCGAGGGGTAACTTTTTCACACAAAGGGTGGTGGGTGTATGGAACAAGCTGCCAGAGGAGGTAGTTGAAGCTGGGACTATATCAATGTTTCAGATACAGTTAGACAGGTACATGGATAGGACAGGTTTGGAGGGATCTAGACCCCCACCACCCTCTGTATAAAATTATTGCCCCACACCTAACCTTTTTTCCCCAGAGATACCACTGAGTTACTCCAGCATTTTGTGTCTATCTTTGGTGTAAACCAGCATCTGCAGTTCCTTCCTACACCCACTGAGCACAGCTGGGGCGTTATGCCACAGATGTGCAGGGCATTGGTGTAGCCACATTTGGAGTATTGTGCTCAACTTTTGTCATCCTGTTACACAAAAGATGCCATCAAGCTGAGATGATTTACGTGGATGTTGCTGGGACTAGAGGGTGTGAGCTACAGGGAGAGGTTGAGTAGGCTGGGTCTCTATTCCATGGAGCGCAGGAGGATGAGGGGTGATCTTATAGAGGTGTATAAAATCATGAGAGGAATAGATCGGGTAGATGCACAGAGTCTCTTGCCCAGAGTTGGGGAATCGAAGACCTGGGGACATGGGTTTAAGGTGAAGGGGAAAAGATTTAATAGGAACCTGAGGGGCAATGTTTCACACAGAGGGTGGTGGGTGTATGGAACGAGCTGCCGGAGGAGGTAGTTGAGGCTGGGACTACTCAGGGTCACGCCATTAATAATGTACAGCAGGTCTGAGGACAGGGACATTTACTCATTTGGACGATCAGCCATGATCACATTGAATGGCGGTGCTGGCTCAAAGGGCCGAATGGCCTACTCCTGCACCTGTTGTCTATTGTCTATAAAAGATCCAACTGTTTGAGTAAAAGAAGGGCTCCTTTGGCCATGTGTTGGCCAGCATTCAGTCGATGGCATTAAATCTTGTTACTGTCACATTAGTGTAAACAAATTGGAGCAATAACTCAGCGGCAACACTTCAAGATGACACGTTCTTGGATGCACAGGTCTCTGGGCTGGACTCAGCTTCTGATCGGTAATACAGCTCCACCACCGATTCTCCGGAACCTCCTTTAATCCGGACATAATCACGAGAGTGCGCTTGGAGTCCCCCCGTGAAAGTGGCGCCCAGTCCGGGCGAGGCGGCCGATCTGCGCCTCATCGGGATTCCGCGGCCGATCGGCGGGTGGAATCTGCCCCCTGCGGCCGGGGCTCTGGACATCCGGCCCAACCAGAGCCGGCAGATCCGTTCCCATCGCCGACTCCCACGGTCGACTTTGCCGACTGATATCTCGACCCCTAGGCGGAACGTTCCGGTACCGGTGGACTCCTGACAGAGGCCGAGACCTCTGCTGGCCCGGCAACACGGATAATCCAGGAAGGGTCTCGACCCGAAACGTCACCTGTCCATGTTCTCCACAGATGCTGCCTGACCCGCTGAGTTACTCCAGCACTCTGTGAAACGTCACCTATCCATGTTCTCCACAGATGCTGCCTGACCCGCTGAGTTACTCCAGCACTCTGTGAAACGTCACCTATCCATGTTCTCCACAGATGCTGCCTGACCCGCTGAGTTACTCCAGCACTCTGTGAAACGTCACCTATCCATGTTCTCCACAGATGCTGCCTGACCCGCTGAGTTACTCCAGCACTCTGTGAAACGTCACCTGTCCATGTTCTCCACAGATGCTGCCTGACCCGCTGTTACTCCACACTCTGTGAAACGTCACCTATCCATGTTCTCCACAGATGCTGCCTGACCCGCTGAGTTACTCCAGCACTCTGTGTCTATTTTTGTAAATCAGCATCTGCAAGTCCTTGTATCTACAACAATCTACCTCATTGGTGACCATCGGACTATCCTTGATCGAACTTTGCTGGCCTTACGTTGCAATAAACGTTATTCCCGTCTCATGTATCTGTACGCTGTACTCTGTAGTCGGGCCTACTGTGTTCTGTTGTGCTGAAGCAAAGCAAGAATTCCATTGTCCTATCAGGGACACGTGACAATAAACTCTCTTGAATCTTGATCAATTGTAATCATGTATTGTCTTTCCGCTGACTGGTTAGCACGCAACAACAGCTTTTCACTGTTCCTCGGTACACGTAACTGATCTGTGGACTGTCTTTGGATGCATTCTGCACTTTGGTTTTGCGCTATTATGGTTACCTGGTATTATGAACATTGACTTCTCCAATTTCAGGTAGTCCTTGCTTTCTCCCTCATTTACCTCCCCTCCCCAGCTCTCCCACAGCCCACTGCCTCCGCCTCTTCCTTTCTTCTTCCCGCCCCCCCCCCCCCCCACCCCACATCAGTCTGAAGAAGGATCTCAACCCGAAACGTCATCTATTCCTTCGCTCCTTAGGTGCTGCCTCACCCGCTGAGTTTCTCCAGCATTTTTGTCTATGTAGTATTACTGATTATTAATTTGTATCATTAATCATTATATGTAGATTTATCTGCTCATTATGGTGTTAATGCTGCAGCAACTAAGAATGTCATTGGTCCGTTGACACTCTTGACTCTGTTGGAATGGCCAGTCATGCTCAATGGAGAGGCCTGGGCCTGTCAGGGTGGATGGAGAACCCTGGGCCTGTCAGGGTGGATGGAGAGGCCTGGGCCTGTCATGCTGAATGGAGAGGCCTGGGCCTGTCAGGGTGGATGGAGAGGCCTGGGCCTGTCAGGGTGGATGGAGAGGCCTGGGCCTGTCAGGGTGGATGGAGAGGCCTGGGCCTGTCATGCTGAATGGAGAGGCCTGGGCCTGTCAGGGTGGATGGAGAGGCCTGGGCCTGTCAGGGTGGATGGAGAGGCCTGGGCCTGTCATGCTGAATGGAGAGGCCTGGGCCTGTCAGGGTGGATGGAGAGGCCTGGGCCTGTCAGGGTGGATGGAGAGGCCTGGGCCTGTCAGGGTGGATGGAGAGGCCTGGGCCTGTCATACTGAATGGAGAGGCCTGGGCCTGTCAGGGTGGATGGAGAGGCCTGGGCCTGTCAGGGTGGATGGAGAGGCCTGGGCCTGTCAGGGTGGATGGAGAGGCCTGGGCCTGTCATGCTGAATGGAGAGGCCTGGGCCTGTCAGGGTGGATGGAGAGGCCTGGGCCTGTCAGGGTGGATGGAGAGGCCTGGGCCTGTCATGCTGAATGGAGAGGCCTGGGCCTGTCAGGGTGGATGGAGAACCTTCCTCAGGGATTGGCCGCAGATGTTCCCGGGGTCGGAGCTTCGCAATGCTCAGAATATCAGAATGAGTGATCAGGAATTTAGACACACAAGGAACTGCAGATGCTGGAAATCCTCAGCAAAATACAAAGTGCTGGAGGAATTCAGCAGGTCAGGCAGCATCTGTGGAGGGAATGGACAGATTTGTTTTGGGTCGGGACCTGTCTAAAAATACATTCCCTCCCTAACCCCACCTCCCCCCTCCTCTTCTCTCCGCATCTGACAGCGTTTTGTCTCCTTTTCACCTCCAGCCCTTGTCACTTACTCCACCCACATGACACTCACCCCCCTCACCTGTATCCACCCATCACTCGCCAGGTTTTGCCCCCACTCTCTAGCCCACGTATACATTTACTGGCCATACCTTGCACTAAACGTTATTCCCTTATCCTGTATCTGTACACTGTGAATGGCTCGCTTGTAAACACATATTGTCTTTCCGCTGACTGGTTAGCACGCAACAACAGCTTTTCACTGTACCTCGGTACACGGAACAATGAACTAAACTGAACTGAACGATCAGAGGGAGGCTGTAGATGCTGCCAATTATTTGAGGCACAGTATGGTGGGTTTCTAATTTTACGGGGTCCTGATCTATTTGCTCACTCTCACCATTGGCAACAGTGACCTCATTTGCCTTTGGAGGGAAAGGTCATTCAGGATGGTGAAGCCACTTCACCAACCATCAGTGTAAGTAAATAAGCGTGCGGAGGCACGGTGGCGCAGCGGTAGAGCTGCTGCCTCACAGCGCCACAGACTCGGGTTCCATCCTGACTACGGGTGCTGTCTGCACAGTTTGCGTGACCCGCGTGGGTGTTCTCCGGGTGCTCCGGTTCCTTCCCAAAGACATACAGGTTTGTAGGTTAATTGGCCTCTGTTAATTTCCTCCAGCGTGTTGGATAGTATGGGTGATCATCGGACAGCATGGGCTTGGTGGGCTGAAGGGCCTGTTTCCGCGCTGTATTGCTCAAGTCTAACATCAAGTCTAAACACTTGACTGATTAGTTTAGTTTAGAGATACAGCGTGGAATACAGAGATACTCCAGCACATTGTGTCTGCCTTTGGCAGTGACCCTGGCCACTCCTTGCACGTGATCCATATCCATAGGAAGGAACTGTACATGCATCCCTGCATAGAATGAATGGGTGACGTTTTGGGTCGAGACCTTTATTCAGTCTCAACCAGAAACGTCACCTATCCATGTTCTCCACAGATGCTGCCTGACCCGCTGAGTTACTCCAGCACTCTGTGTCTATCTTTGACCAGCTTCCTTGCTGTTTGACTCTGTGTCTAGATAATATGTGTTCATTACACATTCTTGACATCCTGCCTATATCAACGTGTTTCGCAGCCTTGCATGTCCAGCAGTGTTGTGATTCTCATCACTGGGATGACGAGACTGCGTTGGCAACCTTCCACAACCCTAATGACACTATTGTCCACAGATTACTGCTGTCACACCAGAACGTCATTACTTTAATGCTGATCCCTTCTCTTTGACAGTAGCTCTACAAGTCTCATCCCGGCCACTCCCTCTTCTCCCCTCTCCCTTCAGGCAAGAGGTACAGAAGTGTGTAAACGCACACCTCCAGATTCAGGGACAGTTTCTTCCCGGCTGTTATCAGGCAACTGAACCGTCCTACCACAACCTGAGAGCGGTCCTGAACTCCCATCTACCTCATTGGTGACCCTTGGACTATCTTTAAGCAGACCTTTCTGGACTTGATGTTGCACTCATCGTTATTCCCTTTATCCTGTATCTATACACTGTGGCAGCTCAAATGTAATCATGTACAGTGTTTCCACTGACTGGTTAGCACGCAACAAAACGTGTTTCACTGTACCTCGGTACACGGGACAATAAACTAAACTGAACTGAACTGAACTAAAGAGAAGGTGGACAAAAATGCTGGAGAAACTCAGCGGGTGAGGCAGCATCTATGGAGCGCAGGAAATAGGCAACGTTTCGGGTCGAGACCCTTCTTCAGACTGATGTGTGGGGGGGGGGGGGGGGGAAGAAGAAAGGAAGAGGCGGAGACAGTGGGCTGTGGGAGAGCTGGGAAGGGGAGGGGAAGGAGGCAGCATCTCTCCTGACCCGCTGAGTTACTCCAGCACTCTGTGAAACGTCACCTATCCATGTTCTCCACAGATGCTGCCTGACCCGCTGAGTTACTCCACACTCTGTGTTTTGAGGAAACTGGATGTGTTTGCTGATGTACTGCACAGTAAAAGTAAAAATGTCAGAGGGAAATAAAATTTCCCATCACATGCAAACTAGACGGATACATTACTATTTGAAACGTCGCCAGCGCACATCAACGCAATTTGGTTGAGTCGTGGAGGTTGGCAAGAGTTATGGAGAGCGTGACATTTGCATCCTTTTGACACCAGTATCTAACATGATACCTACACAGAGTATTGTCAGTATTTTATCTCTATCTTCAGTGTAAACCAGCACCTGCAGTTCCTTCCTACGCATACAGTATTGATCACCGTGACAGGAAAGATGTTGTTAAACTGTGGAGGGTGTCAAGAAGATCTACAAGGAAGTTGCTATTACCCGAGGGCCTGAGCTACAGGGAGAGGCTGGGCAGGCTAGGACTCTATTCCTTGGAGCGCAGGAGAATGAGGGGTGATCTCATAGAGGTGTATAAAACCATGCGGAAATAGATCGGGTAGACGCACAGAGTCTCTTACCCAGAGTAGGGGAATCGAGGACCAGAGGACATGGGTTCAAGGTGAAGGGGAAAAGATTTAATAGGGATCTGTGAGGTAATGTTTTCATACAGAGGGTGGTGGGTGTATGGAACAAGCTGCCAGAGGAGGTAGTTGAGGCTGGGACTATCCCAACGTTTATGAAACAGTTAGACAGGTACATGGATGGGACAGGTTGGAGGGATGTGGACCAAGCGCAGGCAGGTGGGACTAGTGTAGCTGGGACATGTTGGCCGGTGTGGGCAAGTTGGGCTGAAGGGCCTGTTTCCACACTGTATCACTCTATGACTAGTATAGCTGGGACATGTTGGCCGGTGTGGGCAGGTTGGGCTGAAGGGCCTGTTTCCACACTGTATCACTCTATGACTTTTATAGATCTGCTGTGATTGAATGACAGAGGGGACTCAAGGGGCTGATTGGCCTCATTCCACCCCCATGTTTTATGGTCTACATCTCTTTCCAGTTTAAATCTTCCCTGCCCTTCATAGCCTGCAAGATTGGAGCTGGAACCGCACAATGTATTGCCTTTACTTCCACCACTGGAGAGCGTTAAAACTGGATTTATTTTCTCAATTTAGTGCAGTTCCCAAGTTGAGATTAGTGACGCTGGTTATTTATCGTGTGGAAATTTTACCCTGGTCTATGCATTGTCCGGTCCCCTCCCCCAGCTACTGGAGACAGCCTGTGCTTTTACAGGACAACGTCACTGAGCAATGTAACGTGGACACATGCGGGCACATTGCCCTAAACCCTGCTGACACACACACGCAAATCCTCCGCAAAACCGCCGGCACGGCCGCTCACCTTCGGTGAACACGTTTAAGAAAGAACTGCAGATGCTGGAAAAATCGAAGGTAGACAAAAATGCTGGAGAAACTCAGCGGGTGAGGCATGCAAGAACTGCATGAGGCGGCCTCACCCGCTGAGTTTCACCAGCATTTTTGTCCACCTGTAAACACGTGATTTGATGCCTGCCATCCGGGGCGGGGTGGGGGTGGGAGCGGGATCCGTGTGTACACGTGATAGATGTGGCCCGCTAACTGCTCACTGACATGCGTCCCGGCCCCTATGCAGAACAAGGTTGCCCACCCCTGCCTTACATGACCTTCGGCCCACAACTGGACAAGATGGCGGCGCCTGTTGGCAGCGGCCTCTGCAGTCTGTCTGTCTTGTCTTGTTTTTCTTTTTGTCCTGTTCGGTGTATGTTTTTGGTTTTAGTTTTACTTTATTTTAGCTGTGTATATGTGGGTGGGGGGGGAATTTTTTAATCTCTTCCCTGAACGGGGACGCGACCTTTTCCTGTCGAGTCTCCGTTGTCGTTAGGGCCTAACATCATGGAGCCGGCAGCCTCCAACCGGAATCGACCTGGGGCTCCAGTCGTGGAGCCTGCGGACTCACCATCGCGGAGCTGGCCGACTGGAGCTAGGAACACTGTGGTGGCGTGCGGCTGCGACCCGACCTCAGAGCTTGAAGGCTTCGGCTGCAGTCTCTGTGGACGGTAACATCGGGAGCTCGCGGGTACCTGGTGGGAGACCGCAACGGCACCTTCTCCCGCCTGAATCGAGGGGTTTAAAGGACCCGGAGCGGGGCCTAACATCGCCCCGCGTGGCTTAAAAGGCCGAGGGACTTACCATCGCCTGCCGGGGGCTCTAACATCAAGACCCTGAATCGGCTCGATGCAGCAGTTTGACTGCTTGACTGTGGGAGAAGAAGAAAGAACAGAGAATAGGGAAGAGATTAGACTTGCCTCCATCACAGTGAGGCGGTGTATGGAGATTCACTGTGATGGATGATTGTGTGGAATTGTGTTCATTGTGTGTTTTGGGTTTTTTGCTGTTATGACTGCAGAAACGAAATTTCGTTTGAACTTAAATGGTCAAATGACAATAAACGATTCTGATTCTGAGCGTCCGCACTGAACATGATGTCAAGACCAACTCTTACCTAGCTGGTCATAACCCACATCCCTGCATTGTACTGAGGGAGCCCAGCGTAGGTTCGCCAGGTTAATTCCCGGGATGGCGGGACTGTCATATGCTGAGAGAATGGAGCGGCTGGGCTTGTACACTCTGGAGTTTAGAAGGATGAGAGGATATCTCATTGAAACATATTAGATTATTAAGGGTTTGGACATGCTAGAGGCAGGAAACGTTGTTGGGGGAGTCCAGAACCAGGGGCCACAGTTTAAGAATAAGGGGTAAGCCATTTAGAACGGAGACGAGGAAACACTTTTTCTCACAGAGAGTTGTGAATCTGTGGAATTCTCTGCCTCAGAGGGCGGTGGAGGCCGGTTCTCTGGATACTTTCAAGAGAGAGCTAGATAGGGCTCTTAAAAATAGCAGAGTCAGGGGATATGGGGAGAAGGCAGGAACGGGGTACTGATTGTGGATGATCAGCCATGATCACAGTGAATGGCGGTGCTGGCTCGAAGGGCCGAATGGCCTACTCCTGCACCTTTTGTCTATCGTCTATTCCTAAATATCCTATTCTGTCCGTGGATCCATGGAACAGTATAGCACAGGAACAGGCCCTTCAGCCCACAACATGTGTGCTGAGCATGATGCCAGAATAAACTAGTCTCTGCCTGCACACATCCTGGCACCCATCAGCTGCCGCACCTGCGCAGTTAGGGGCTATGGGTGAGTGGTGGAATATTGAGCTGGGGGGACAGGGCCCAATGGGTCCGCACTTGGTCTAGTCTCCTTTAATTCTGAGGCTGTGACCTCTAGTCCTAGACTCTCCCACTAGTGGAAACATCCTCTCCACATCCACTCTGTCCAAGCCTTTCGCTGTTCTGAGGCTGTGGATCTGTCTGGTTCTCCTTCCTGCCCCTTCTGTTTCTCAAACTGCGTCTGACTCGACATGAAAGGCGTTGCCCGGCAAGATTAAGCTCACCGGCGGCAGTCTGGCTGAGTCAGCGATTCAGTGCCGGTGGTGACGAAGCTGGTCTGGTCTTCACAGAGCGATGCGCTCTCTTTCTCTCTCTCTTTCTCTCTCTCTCTGTCTCTCTCTACACACCTATCTATCCCCCCCTCTCTCTCTCTCTCTCTCTCTATCTCTCTCTCTCTCTCTCTCTCTCTCTCCATCTCTCTCTATCCCTCTCTCTCTCTCTCTCTCGCTCTCTTTCTCTCTAGCTCTCTATCTCTTTCTCATCTCTCTCTCTCTCTCTCTCTCGTCTCTATCTATTCTCTGTCTCCTCTCTCTCCCTCTTCTGCTCTCTCTCTCTCTCTCTCTCTCCTCTTCTCCTCTCCGTCCCTTCTTCTCTCTATCCCTCTCTCTCTCTCTCTCTGTCTCCTGTCCTCTGTCCCTCTCTCTCTATCCCTCCCCTTTATCCTCTTCTCTCTCTCCCAGTCTCCTCTGCCTATCCCTCCTCTCTCTCTCTCTCTCTCTCTCTACCTGTCCTCCCTCTCTGTCCTCTCTCTCTATCCCTCTCTCTCATCTCTCTTGTCCCCGGTGTCCCTCTCTCTCTATCCTCCCTGTATCCCTCTCTTTCTCTCCAGTCTCTTTCTCTATCCCTATCCCTCTCTCTCTCTCCCCGCTCTCCCCCTCCCTCTCTCCCCCTCCCTCTCCCTCTCTGTATCTGTGTGTGTGTTGGCACAAGGCCAGGCCCATGGACCGGGCGTAGGGCCACCAGTGTGAGCTGCAGCTGCCTGCCCCCACCCCCCCCCATCGCCCCCAGCCTGTTGCCCTGACAGCGGCTACAGCAACACTCATCACACTGGCTCTCTGCGAATGAACGAACGAACGACCGGCCGTCAAACAGCTCCCAAACACTGCGATGCCACCAGTGCTGCTTCTAAGCTGCTCTCCAGAAAGGAGATGAATGTTTGGCAGCTGATAATATCATTTGGAATGAGTGTTACTTACGGGGCTGTCCCACTTAGTGCCGTCACCCGTCACAGGCCGTCGCAAATGTTCAACATGTTGAAGATCCAGCGGCGACCAGAACAAGGGACGACTCTTTGGGCGACTACTCACGACCGTACAGGCTTCACCCCGCGACATGTCGCCTGCGTGGCCGTGAGTCGTCTCCTCAGTCGCCCAAAGAGTCGTAGCGTCTTTCTGGTCGCCGCTGGATTTTCAACATGTCGAACATTTTCGGCCACCTGCAACGACCTATGACGGGGGCCGGCAGTCACCGAAAAGTCGCGTAAGTGCGACAGGCCCTTTGAGTTTAAGTTAGTTTGTTACTTAGTTTATGAGTGTTACTTAGTCTAGTTTAGTTAAGAGATACAGCGCGGACACAGGCCCTTCAGCCCACCGAGTCTGCACTGACAGGCCAGCCCCGCACACTAACACTATTCTACACGCACTAGGGACTATTTACATTTATATTAAGGCAATTAATCTGCAAACCTGCACGTCTTTGGAGTGTGGGAAGAAACAAAAGATCTCGGAGAAAACCCACGCAGCTCACGGGGAGAGCGTACAAACTCCGTACAGACAGCACCCGTAGTCCAGATCGAACCCTGGTCTCCGGCGCTGGGGGGCAGCAACTCTACGCGATGCGCCAACGTGCCACGCTATACTTCAGCATGTCAGGAACATACTAAATTACAACCAGAGGGTACAGATTCAAGGTGACGGGGAAAAGATTTAATAGGAATCTATGAAGTGACCTTTTCACACAAAGGTGGTAGGTGTATGGAACAAGCTGCCAGAGGAGGTAGTTGAGGCTGGGACTATCGCAACGTTTCAGGAACAGTTAGACAGGTACATGGATAGGACGGGTTTGGAGGTATACGGGCCAAACGCAGGCAGGTGGGACTAGTTGGCTGGTGTGGGCAAGTTGGGCTGAAGGGCCTATTTCCACACTGTATCACTCTATGACTAGTGTAGCTGGGACATGTTGGTCGTGTGGGTAAGTTGGGCTGAAGGGCCTGTTTCCACACTGTATCACTCTATGACTCTCTCTCTAACTCACACTAACTCCAAGCTGAACAATGGAACGTCATGCCAACAGAACGGTTCTCAGGTTGATGCACCAGGGAGGAGAAGAGTCTCTCTGACAGATGACTAGGCTGCTGCAACATAAACTATTCTACATCTGGCATCTATTTCCAAACCACTTCTCTACAAGTATTTTTCACTGTTGAGCTTAAAATGGAATTAATTTAATACAACCAGATAAACGGAATATTGTCTGGGTTTGGACATCTCCATGACTGCCGGTAAATAAAGTTTCATTCAGCCGTCAAAAGTGAAGAGTGTTTATATATAGACAATAGACAATAGGTGCAGGAGTAGGCCATTCGGCCCTTCGAACCAGCACCGGAATTCACTGTGATCATGGCTGATCATCCCCAATCAGTACCCCGTTCCTGCCTTCTCCCCATATCCCCTACTCCCTATCTAGCCCATGATCAGCCACGAGGGGTCCCAAGAAGAAGAATACTCAATACCCTCACTGATGAAGGCCAATATACCAACTCCCCACCTGACCACCCCATCTACCTGTGACTGGATCCTCAGGGAACAACGAACCGGCACTCCTAGATCCCTCTGCTCTACAACACTCCTCAGAGCCCTGCCGTTCACTTATGTTTCTGCCCTGGTAACTGCCCTGCACTTACCTGCACGAAACTGCATTTGCCATTCCTCGGCCCACCTGCCCAACTGATCAATATCCTGCTGCCATTTATGATAATTATCTTCACTATCGTTAGTATTATCTGCGATCTCACTCATCACGCCCTGTACATTGTCTTCCAAAAGCACAAGCGGTAACGGGCCCAGCACCAAACCCTGAGGCACACCGCTCATTGCAGGCCTCCTGTCTGACAAGCAACCTTCCACCATCACCCTCTGCTTCCTTCCAAATCGCCCTCGCCTCCTCCATTGCCAATATGAGGCCTGCGTAAACCGGAGGAACAGCACCTCATAGTTAGCAAGTTTGCTGATGAAACAAAAGTGGGTAGACAAAAATGCTGGAGAAACTCAGCGGGTGAGGCTGCTTCTATGGAGCGAAGGAATAGGCGATGTTTCGGGTCGAGACTTCTTCAGACTGACGGGCAGGTTTTGCAGACAGTAAAGCTGGTTGTGCACGATTGCAGCAGGATCTGGATCGATTGGCCAGGTGGGCGGAGGAATGGTTGATGGAATTTAATACAGGGAAGTGAGAGGTGTTGCATTTTGGGACGTCTAACAAGGGCAGGACCTACACAGTGAATGGTCGGCCTCTGGGGAGTGTTGTAGAGCAGAGGGATCTAGGAGTACAGGTGCACGGTTCCTTGAAGGTCGAGTCGCAGGTAGATAAGGTGGTCAAAAAGGCTTTTGGCACATTGGCCTTCATCAGTCAGAGTATTGAGTATAGAAGTTGGGAGGTGATGTTGCAGTTGTATAAGACGTTGGTGAGACCGCATTTAGAATATTGTGTTCAGTTCTGGGCACCATGTTATAGGAAAGATGTTGTCACGCTTGAAAAGGTTCAGAAAAGATTTACGAGGATGTTGCCAGGACTAGAGGGTGTGAGCTACAGGGAGAGGTTGAGTAGGCTGGGTCTCTATTCCATGGAGCGCAGGAGGATGAGGGGTGATCTTATAGAGGTGTACAAAATCATGAGAGGAATAGATCGGGTAGATGCACAGAGTCTCTTGTCCAGAGTATGGGAATCGAGGACCAGAGGACATAGGTCCAAGGTGAAGGGGAAAAGATTTAATAGGGATCTGTGGGGTAACTTTTTCACACAAAGGGTGGTGGGCGAATGGAACAAGCTGCTGGAGGTTGTTGAGGCTGGGACTATCCCAACGTTTAAGAAACAGACAGGTACATGGATAGGACAGGTTTTCAGAAAGATGGGCCAAACTCAACCAGGTGGGACTAGTGGCTGGGACATGTTGGTCGGTGTGGGCAAGTTGGGCTGAAGGGCCTGTTTCCACACTGTATCACTCTATGACTCTATGACTACGCGTACAAATTAGCCAGAAAAAGCAGCCTACCAGAGGACTGGGAGAAATTCAGAGACCAACAGAGGAGGACAAAGGGCTTAATTAGGAAAGGGAAAATGGATTATGAAAGAAAACTGGCAGGAAACATAAAAACTGACTGCAAACGTTTTTATCGATATGTGACGCGAAAAAGATTAGTTAAAATAAATGTAGGTCCCTTGCAGTCAGAAACGGGTGAATTGATCATGGGGAACAAGGACATGGCAGACCAATTGAATAACTACTTTGGTTCTGTCTTCACTAAGGAAGACATAAATAATTTGCCGGAAATAGCAGGGGATCGAGGGTCAAATGTGATGGAGGAACTGAGTGAAATCCAGGTTAGCCAGGAAGTGGTGTTGGGTAAATTGAATGGATTAAAGGCCGATAAATCCCCAGGGCCAGATAGGCTGCATCCCAGAGTACTTAAGGAAGTAGCCCCAGAAATAGCAGATGCCTTAGTGATAATTTTTCAAAACTCTTTAGATTCTGGAGTAGTTCCTGAGGATTGGAGGGTAGCTAATGTAACCCCACTTTTTAAAAAGGGAGCGAGAGAGAAAACGGGGAATTACAGACCAGTTAGTCTAACATCGGTAGTGGGGAAACTGCTAGAGTCAATTATTAAGGATGGGATAGCAGCACATTTGGAAAGTGGTGAAATCATTGGACAAAGTCAGCATGGATTTACGAAGGGTAAATCATGTCTGACGAATCTTATTTAATTTTTTGAGGATTGAACTAGTAGAGTGGGTAAGGGAGAAGCAGTAGTGTTTTATCTGGACTTTCAGAAGGCTTTCGACAAGGTCCCACACAAGAGATTGGTATACAAACTTAAAGCACACGGTATTGGTGGTTCAATATTGATGTGGATAGAGAACTGGCTGGCAGACAGGAAGCAAAGAGTAGGAGTGAACGGGTCCTTTTCAGGATGGCAGACAGTGACTAGTGGGATGCCGCAAGGCTCAGTGCTGGGACCCCAGCTATTTACAATATACATTAATGATTTGGACAAGTGAATTAAATGCAACATCTCGAAGTTTGCGGATGACACGAAGCTGGGGGGCAGTGTTAGCTGTGAGGAGGATGCTAGGAGGCTGCAGGATGACTTGGATAGACTGGGTGAGTGGGCAAATGCATGGCAGATGCAGTATAATGTGGATAAATGTGAGGTTATCCACTTTGGTGGCAAAAACAGGAAAGTAGACTATTTGAATGGTGACCGATTAGGAAAAGGGAAAAGCAATGAGACCTGGGTGTCATGGTACACCAGTCATTGAAAATAGGCATGAGGTGCAGCAGGCAGTGAAGAAATCAAATGGTATGTTGGCATTCATAGCAAAAGGATTTGAGTACAAGAGCAGGGAGGTTCTACTGCAGTTGTACAGGGTCTTGGTTAGGCCACACCTGGAGTATTGCATAAGGTTTTGGTCTCCTAGTCTGAGGAAAGACATTCTTGCCATAGAGGGAGTACAGAGAAGGTTCACCAGACTGATTCCTGGGATGGCAGGACATCCATATGAAGAAAGACTGGATAGACTTGGCTTGTACTCGCTGGAATTTAGAAGATTGAGGGGGGGATCTCATAGAGACTCACAAAATTCTTAAGGGGTTGGACAGGCTAGATGCAGGAAGATTGTTCCCGATGTTGGGGAAGTCCAGGACAAGGGGTCACAGTTTAAGAATAAGCGGGAAGTCTTATAGGACCGAGATGAGAAAAACATTTTTCACACAGAGAGTGGTGAATCTGTGGAATTTTCTGCCACAGAAGGTAGTTGAGGCCAGTTTGTTGGCCATATTTAAGAGGGAGTTGGATGTGGCCCTTGTGGCTGAAGGGATCAGGGGGCATGGAGAGAAGGCAGGTACAGGATACTGAGTTGGATGATCAGCCATGATCATATTGAATGGCGGTGCAGGCTCCGAATGGCCTGCTCCTGCACCTAATTTCTATGTTTCTATGTTTCTATGACTCTATGACTAATGTAGCTGGGGCATGTTGGGTGGTGTGGACAGGTTGGGCTGAAGGGCCTGTTTCCACACTGCATCACTCTATGGGTATTTTGCTGAGGCAGCTTACAACCCAAGGGTATGAACATTGAATTCTCCAACTATAGGTAACTGCCCCTAGTGGGTTAGTGGAGTCAAGAGATATGGGGAGAAGGCAGGCACGGGTTATTGATAGCGGACGATCAGCCATGATCACAATGAATGGCGGTGCTGGCTCGAAGGGCCGAATGGCCTCCTCCTGCACCTATTTTCTATGTTTCTATGCCCCCCTCACCCCTGTTCAGGTCAGGCCCATTTTAAACCTTTCTCGAGTTTAAACCTTTCTCCTCGCTCTAAGTTGATATAAGGACAGACTTGAATGTCCTTAAATCACCTCCAGTTTAAATTCCATTTGGAATATTTTGGAGGACCAAGAAACCAAGAATTTATTTTTCTGACATTAAATTCGTGCCCACTCTACTTGAAACTATGTGGAGAACATGGATAGGTGACGTTTCACAGAGTGCTGGAGTAACAGCGGGTCAGGCAGCATCTGTGGAGAACATGGATAGGTGACGTTTCACAGAGTGCTGGAGTAACTCAGCGGTCAGGCAGCATCTGTGGAGAACATGGATAGGTGACGTTTCACAGAGTGCTGGAGTAACTCAGCGGGTCAGGCAGCATCTGTGGAGAACATGGATAGGTGACGTTTCACAGAGTGCTGGAGTAACTCAGCGGGTCAGGCAGCATCTGTGGAGAACATGGATAGGTGGACGTTTCACAGAGTGCTGGAGTAACTCAGCGGGTCAGGCAGCATCTGTGGAGAACATGGATAGGTGACGTTTCACAGAGTGCTGGAGTAACTCAGCGGGTCAGGCAGCATCTGTGGAGAACATGGATAGGTGACGTTTCACAGAGTGCTGGAGTAACTCAGCGGGTCAGGCAGCATCTGTGGAGAACATGGAGTAGGGTGACGTTTCACAGAGTGCTGGAGTAACTCAGCGGGTCAGGCAGCATCTGTGGAGAACATGGATAGGTGACGTTTCAAGTTGAGACCCTTCTTCACTCCGTGATTCCGTGTTGTACATCACTAATCCTAGACACTTCTGCACAAAGCCTTTGTTTAACATTTTAATTTCCAACATTTTTTTTGTTTTCTCTCGTTGAAGGATGTCACTGGACAAGACAGCAGAAAGTCAATGGTGATTCTGACAGCTCCAATCTGTATGCAGTAACATTGCCACGCAGTGGTTATGTACAGCACTGCAGGCCACAGGCTGTTCAAAACCAGGCTCTGGTTCAATTTATGAAGGGTTTCCATCCGAAACATCACCTATCCATGTTCTCCACAGATGCTGCCTGACCCGCTGAGTTACCCCAGCACTCTGTGAAACGTCACCTATCCATGTTCTCCACAGATGCTGCTGATATCCATGTTCTCCACAGATGCTGCCTGACCCGCTGAGTTACTCCAGCACTCTGTGAAACGTCACCTATCCATGTTCTCCACAGATGCTGCCTGACCCGCTGAGTTACTCCAGCACTCTGTGAAACGTCACCTATCCATGTTCTCCACAGATGCTGCCTGACCTGCTGCGTTACTCCAGCACTCTAAACTAAAGGGCCATTTCAGTGTGGGTTGGAGAGCTGCCACTCTATTTACTCTCCAGATTATGTTGACGTCTGAAACCTGGAACTTGGACGGGAGAATGTGATTAATCGGAGTCTGTGGCCGACCCCACACCGCACGGTTAAACCAAATTGTTCAAAAGTTTCCCAGGGCAACGGTAACTATGACCGCTAATGCCCCACACACAAGGGCGAACGCTCTTTGAAGTCTAGTTTAGTTTACAGATACAGCAAGGAAACAGGCCCTTCGGCCCATCGGGTCCGTGCTGACCAGCGATCCCCGGGGCCTGGGCAACTTAGGCGATTATTTGGGCGACTGCCGCAAAATTTTCAACCATGTTGAAAAATGGTCGGCGACGGTGGTGACAATTTTTGTTGCCGTCAGGTGTTGCAGGTGAATTTCTTCTCCGTGGGTTGTCACCTTGTGGTGGTGGAGAAGCTTGTGTGGACCTGAGATCCTGAGAGCGATGCCGTCTGGAGCGATGCTCCTGGTAGGGCCACCCATGGCGGTAAGGTCGAGGGGGAGGTCTCTGACAAAGAGCGATCCAACCAAGACCTCAACGGTGGAACAGGCGGAGGACGATGGCTGACCTTAGTGGAGCGTCACAACGGCTGGGAAGGCGGATGAAGGCTGCAGCAGTAAAAGGGTCTCCGGTCGTCTTGGACTCCATGCCACTGGATCCTGACCCAGATCTGTCAAGGACCGTGGGGTGGCTGCCTGTGCACCAGTCTCCCCACGTTAAACAACGTCACGCACAGGCGTCCTCCATATAGGGAATTCCATGAAATCTAGTCCAAGGCCGTCGCCTATAGAGTCGCCTGAGTGGGACAAGCCCTTAACCTACACACACTGGGGACAATTTACATTTACACCAAGCCTACAACCTACACACCTGCACGTCTTTGGAGTGTGGGAGGAAACCGGAGATCTCGGAGAAACCCCACGGGGAGAACGTGCAAACACCATACAGTGTGATGGTCAAACGCTGTGATTCAGTGCCGACTCTGAAGGTTCTCGGTGTTACCGCCACATTTACACACCGCTGCTGGTGACTGCTGAATGTCAGGAAAAACCTTCAACAACATCCAGTCAGCTGAGGTACACTCTGGACAATATTCACGCACATCAGAGATAGATGCAAAATATATGTGATAGTTGCAGAATTAGGCCATTCGGCCCATCAAGTCTACTCCACCATTCAATCATAGAAACATCTCCGGCCCCCTTCGGTCATGGCTGACCATGGGTGTCTCCAGGGTTGGAGGACGCCTGTGCGTGACTTTACTTCTGCACCTATTGTCTCATCCATACACCTGTCCAAACGTCTTACAAAAGTGGTAGTTGTACCCGCTTCTCCAGCTTCCTCTGGCAGCTCATTCCAGATACAGACTACCCTCTGAGTGGAACAGTTGCCCCTGAGGTCCCTCTTCAATCTCTCCCCTCTCACCTTAAACCTGTGCCCTCTAGTTTTACAATCCTCTACACTGGGAAACAGACTGTGAACATTCACTTTATCCGTGCCCCTCAGGATCTTGTACACCTCACTCAGCCTCCTCCACTGTGAAGTCCCAGCCTAGCCCTCTAAACCTTTCCTATCCATGTACCTTTCCAAATTTGTCTTTTAAATGTTACGATAGCTTCTGCCTCAACTACCTCCTCTGGCAGCTCGTTCCTTGCACCCACGACCCTCTGTGTATACAGGTTGCCCCTCAGGTTCCTATTAAATCTCCCCCCCCCCCCTCACCTTAATCCAATGTCCTCTGGTTCTTGATTCCCTTACTCTGAGTAAAACAATCTGCCCTGTAGTTCAGGCCCTTAAGTCCTGGCAAAATCCTCATTCATCTTCCCTGCATCATTCCAACGTAACGTGTGTATATGTGTGTGTATATGTGTGTAATGTAGGTGTGTATGTGTAGGTGTGTGTGCGTAGGTGTGTGTGCGTAGGTGTGTGTGTGTGTGTGTGTAGAGGGTGTGTGTGTGTGTGTGTGTGTGTGTGTGTGTGTGTGTGTGTGTGTGTGTGTGTGTGCGTGCGCGTGCGTGCATGTGAGTCCGTGTGCGCCTGCGTGTGTGTGTGCATGTGTGTGCGTGTGTGTAGGTGTGTGTACGTGTAGGTGTGTGTACGTGTAGGTGTTTACGTGTATGTATATATATATATATATATATATAATGTGTACATATACATATATTTGATGTGTATATGTGAGTATGTGTGTGTGTATACAGTATATGTACACACATACACACTGAGCTGTTTTCACGTTTATTACATTGTTCACAGTATACGATGTTCACATATTGTGTTGTGCTGCTGTAAGTAAGAATGTCATTATTCTATCCGGGATGCATTACAATAAAACACTCTTGACTATATTAATAATGACCTTTACGGATGCTAAAAACATTGCTATTTCTAGCTAATTGTTGCTTTGAAATGTCACACATATGCAAATATGAGAGGTATATCTCAGTCTCGACAAGGTCCAAAAATAAGTATTATCACCCAGCAAAGTCCGCTGTCCATAGCAACAGCTGTTCTGTACCGACTTAAATGTAATGACATTAAATGTACAGGTACCTGAAGAAGGGTCTAGACCCGAAACGTCACCCATACCTTCTCTCCAGAGATGTAGCCGTCCCGTTGAGTTACTCCAGCATTTTGCGGCTATCTTAGGTACATGGATAGGACAGGTTTGGAAGGAACCAGACTCTTGGAGCGCAGGAGGATGAGTGGTGATCTTATAGAGGGGAATGGAGAGGAATAGATCGAGTACAAGCACATAGTCTCTTGCCAACAGTACGGGAATCGAGGATCAGAGGACATGGGTTTGAGGTGAGGGGGAGGAATTTAATAGAAATCTGAGGGGTAACTTTTTCACACTGAGGGTGGTGGTTGTATGGAACAAACTGCCAGAGGAGGTAGGGACTATTGCAAGATTTAAGAAACATTTAGACAGGTACATAGACAGGACAGGTTTGGAGGGATATGGGCCAAATGCTGGCAGGTGGGACTAGTGTAGCTGGGACATGTTGGCCACTATGGGCAGGTTGGGCTGAAGGGCCTGTTTCCGTGCTGTAACACTCTATGACTAGTGCAGCTGGGACATGTTGGCTGGTGTGGGCAAGTTGGGCTAAAGGGCTTGTTTCCATGCTGTATCACTCTATGACTAGTGTAGCTGGTGAGGAAATATTATATATTAGAACCGCTCGGATAGTGACTTTTTAATAAGCTAGGTAATTTGCAAAAGAAAAGCTTAAGGTTTTCAGGAACACATGTGTCCTAGAGAAATAAAGTGCAAGGAAACAACACAGAGCGAATCAACAGATGAATCAAAACATAGAAACCTGAATCTGAACCTGCATAGCTTGGTTTGTTGCTTTTGGGGCAATTACAACGCTGGAGGAAATTGTATTTGATATGACTTTGTGTTGAAGAATGGATTACTGAATGGGGCCTCTCCTTTGGCCAGAGGTCATCTGCTCTTTCTCTATGGCACATTCCTGAGCTGTGAGGGTTATGCTGAGATCGAGACAGACTTCAAGGCTGAAATATAATAGACTGTAGTTAGCCTTGGCTATGTTAAATTATAATGAGATTGGGATGTGATAGGATGTGTGTGAAGGGGAGTGGTTGCTTGGAGAGGAAGAGAATTAGATTGATGGATATGTGACCTTCCTATGTTTATAGAAAGTCGAAGAAGCAGATGTAATTCTGATGTAATGGTCTGAAGTTGTATCCTTGCACCAAACACTAATTAATTAAGTTGACAGATTTACGACCCATATGCTTGGGTTGGGAGATGTGTGTGGGTTTTGAACTTAGAAACTGTAATTCGGCAAAAACTTATATAATTAATGTTTTAAATACATAGGTAATAACCATATAACAATGACAGCACGGAAACAGGCCATCTCGGCCCTTCTAGTCTGTGCCAAACGCTTACTCTCACCTAGTCCCATCTACTTGCATTGTCTGAATGCACTCCATTCCTTTCCCGTTCATATACCTCAATTTTTTTTTATTTTAAATTTTTTTAATTTATTTTTTTTAATTTTAAACTGTGTAAAATTGTAGTGAAACAATTTATGAAATGTATTGTCTTAGTAGGACTGTAAACATTAGACTCTGTTTAGATTTATAGAAATATCTTGCTTCTTGGTATGGAAAGTGTGTATGACTTGTGTGATCATTGTATTACATAGGTATCTTATATTTTGTGGAGTGGTCTTTGATAATAGAGCCTACTGGGGTTTTGCTGTGTTGAAATAAAATAATTCAAAGCAAAGTTATACGACAGGCAAACAAAGGTTGTAAATGAGGTCATGGAGGGGGATCATGTGACTGATGTTGTAAATCACCAGAAGGACTCAGATGATTGGTTACTAGCTTGTCATACCCTCTGTATCTGAAATGTCTAATACCTATATAAATGCCATGAGTTCTATCAAAGTTACTCTTCTCTGGACCCGCCCCAGAGCACCAGCTCTGTGTTGGAAGTTTCAGAGACTAGTCTCAGCTGAATAAAGAATCGATTACAACAGCTACAAGCGTTTGAGTCAAGTTGACTTTTGATTGACAAAATAACTCAGTTTAACATTTGGTGTCAGTGGGATTGGGGTGGGAGATTGCAACCTTCACGTGGTCCGCCCTGTTTCGACAAATGCAATCAACTCGGCATGCATAATAAAATAAGATCAAATAGAACAAGTTGTCCGACAACTTTTGGCTGTGCATGCCATATGCAAGAAACATAGAAACATAGAAAATAGGTGCAGGAGGAGACCATTCAGCCCTTCGAGCCAGCACTGCCATTCAATATGATCATGGCTGATCGTCCGCTATCAATAACCCGTGCCTGCCTTCTCCCCATATCCCTTGACTCCACTAGCCCCTAGAGCTCTATCTAACTCTCTCTTAAATCCATCCAGTGATTTGGCCTCCACTGCCCTCTGTGGCAGGGAATTCCATAAATTCACAACTCTCTGGGTAAAAAAGTTTTTTCTCAGCTCAGTCTTAAATGAGCTCCCCTTTATTCTAAGACTGTGGCCCCTGGTGGGAACATTTTTCCTGCATCTAGCTTGTCCAGTCCTTTTATAATTTTATATGTTTCTATAAGATTCCCCCTCATCCTTCTAAACTCCAGTGAATACAAGCCTAGTCTTTTCAATCTTTCCTCAAATGACAGTCCCGCCATCCCAGGGATCAATCTCGTGAACCTAAGCTGCACCGCCTCAATTGTGTAGCATACAAATTTGCCAGAAAATGCAGCCTACCAGAGGACTGGGAGAAATTCAGAGCAGCAGAGGAGGACAAAGTGCTTAATTAGGAACGGGAAAATAGATTATGAAAGAAAACTGGCAGGGAACATAAAAACGGACTGCAAAAGTTTTCATAGATATGTGAAGAGAAAAAGGTTAGTTAAAACAAATGTAGGTCCCTTGCAATCAGAAACTGGTGAATTGATCATGGGGAACAAGGACATGGCAGACCAATTGAATAACTACTTTGGTTCTGTCTTCACTAAGGAAGACATAAATAATCAGCTGGAAATAGCAGGGGACCGGGGGTCAAATGAGATGGAGGAACTGAGTGAAATCCAGGTTAGCCGGGAAGTGGTGTTAGGTAAATTGAATGGATTAGAGGCCGATAAATTCCCAGGGCCAGATAGGCTGCATCCCAGAGTACTTAAGGAAGTAGCCCCAGAAATAGTGGATATATTAGTGATAATTTTTCAAAACTCTTTAGATTCTGGAATAGTTCCTGAGGATTGGAGAATAGTTAATGTAACCCCACTTTTTAAAAAGGAGGGAGAGAGAAAACGGGGAATTACAGACCAGTTAGTCTAACATCGGTAGTGGGGAAACTGCTAGAGTCAGTTATTAAAGATGGGATAGTAGCATATTTGGAAAGCGGTGAAATCATTGGACTAAGTCAGCATGGATTTATGAAAGGTAAATCATGTCTGACGAATTTTATAGAACTTTTCGAGGATGTAACTAGTAGAGTAGAGAAGGGAGAACCTGTGGATGTGTTATATCTGGACTTTCAGAAGGCTTTTGACAAGGTCCCACATAAGAGATTAGCATACAAACTTAAAGCACACGGTATTGGGGGTTCAGTATTGATGTGGATAGAGAACTGGCTGGCAGACAGGAAACAAAGAGTAGGAGTAAATGGGTCACTTTCAGAATGGCAGGCAGTGACTTGTGGGGTACCGCAAGGCTCAGTGCTGGGACCCCAGCTAGTTACAATATATATTAATGATCTGGATGAGGAAATTGAATGCAACATCTCCAGGTTTGCGGATGACACAAAGCTGGGGGGCAGTGTTAGCTGTGAGGAGGATGCTAGGAGGCTGCAAGGTGACTTGGATAGGCTGGGTGAGTGGGCAAATGCATGGCAGATGCAGTATAATGTGGATAAATGTGAGGTTATCCAGTTTGGCGGCAAAAACAGGAGAGTAGATTATCATCTGAATGGTGGCCGATTAGGAAAAGGGGAGATGCAGCGAGACCTGGGTGTCATGGTACACCAGTCATTGAAAGTAGGCATGCAGGTGCAGCAGGCTGTGAAGAAAGCAAATGGTATGTTGGCATTCATAGCAAAAGGATTTGAGTACAAGAGCAGGGAGGTTCTACTGTAGTTGTACAGGGTCTTGGTGAGGCCACACGTTGCGTACAGTTTTGGTCTCCTAATCTGAGGAAAGACATTCTTGCCATAGAGGGAATACAGAGAAAGTTCACCAGACTGATTCCTGGGATGGCACGACTTCCATATGAAGAAAGACTGGATAGACTTGGCTTGTACTCGCTGGAATTTAGGAGATTGAGGGGGGATCTTATAGAGACTTACAAAATTCTTAAGGGGTTGGACAAGCTAGATGCAGGAAGATTGTTCCCGATGTTAGGGAACTCCAGAACAAGGGGTCACAGTTTAAGGATAAGAGGGAAGTCTTTTAGGACCGAGATGAGAAGATCATTTTTAACACAGAGAGTCGTGAGTCTGTGGAATTCTCTGCCACAGAAGGTAGTTGAGGCCAGTTCATTGACTATATTTAAGAGGGGGTTAGATGTGGTCCTTGTGGCTAAAGGGATCAGGGGGTATGGAGAGGAGGCAGGTACGGGATACTGAGTCGGATGATCAGCCATGATCATACTGAAAGGCAGTGCAGGCTCGAATGGCCGAATGGCCTACTCCTGCACCTATTTTCTATGATTTTATGAATCACAAGGATGACCTTCCTCAAATTAGGAGACCAAAACTGTACGCAATACTCCAGATGTGGTCTCACCAGAGCCCTATACAACTGCAGAAGAACCTCTTTACTCCTATACTCAAATCCTCTTGTTATGAAGGCCAACATTCCATTAGCTTTCTTCACTACCTGCTGTACCTGCACGCCAACTTTCAGTGACTGGTGTACAAGGACACCCAGGTCTCGCTGTACCTCCCCCTTACCTAACCTAACCCCATTGAGATAATAATCTGCCCCCTTGATTTTGCCGCCAAAGTGGATAACCTCACATTTATCTATATTATACTGCATCTGCCACGCATCTGCCCACTCACTCAACCTGTCCAGGTTACCCTGCAACCTCCTAACATCCTCTTCACAGTTCACACTGCCACCCAGCTTTGTGTCATCCGCAAACTTGCTAGTGTTGCTCCTAATTCCCTCTTCCAAATCATTAATATATATGGTAAACAGTTGCGGCCCCAACACCGAGCCTTGCGGCACTCCACTCGCCACTGCCTGCCATTCTGAAAAGGACCCGTTCACTCCTACTCTTTGCTTCCGGTCTGCCAACCAATTTTCTATCCATGTCAACACCCTACCCCCAATACCATGTGCTCTAATTTTAGTCACCAGTCTCCCGTGCGGGACCTTATCAAAGGCTTTCTGAAAGTCTAGATACACTACATCCACTGGCACCCCTTCATCCATTTTACTTGTCACATCCTCAAAAAATTCCAGAAGATTAGTCAAGCATAATTTCCCTTTCATAAATCCATGTTGACTTGGACTAATCCTTTTACTGCTATCCAAATGCTCCATTATTCCCTCTTTAATAATTGACTCCAGCATCTTTCCCACCACTGAAGTCAGACTAACTGGTCTGTAATTCCCTGTTTTCTCTCTCGCTCCTTTCTTGAAAAGTGGGATAACATTAAGAAGAAGAAGAAGAAGTGGGATTCTTCGATTCTCAGCCAACCAGATAACGAAGTTAGGAGTCAAACTACCTACGGATAGGACCAGAGGAATTGGCCAAAGCAGAGTGAGTAATCACCAATCTGTTTTCCTCTCTTCCATTTTTCTGTTGGTAGACCTTCCGTTATTGCATTGTGTGGGATCTCGACAGAATCAAGTCAATCTAACAAACCTTGTTGAGTGGTAAGATAGACTTTTAAACGGACTCGTCCATTGGGAATGGGGAGACTCGGTCATTGGGAATGGTAACTGGTAACTGACGGTTGAACTGGATCCTGTCAGCTAAACACTGACAACGCTAAATTAATGTTGATCATTGGAATGGTGGGATGGGAGGGGGAGAGGGAGAGGGAGAGGGAGAGGGAGAGGGAGAGGGAGAGGGAGAGGGAGAGAGAGAGAGAAGAAAACAAGCAGGCAGGAGAATCTGGAAGTTCAAAAAGGACTGTGCAGTTCAATGGTTGGCCTTCAGTTAGCAGAGGGAGATGAAGGGGGAGCATAGGAAAATGATTGGAATTTAGCTCCTAGCGCACCTCCACGTCCCTCTCAGCCCGGCGGGTCAAGCTCCACCCACACCACAGTCCGAGGAAAGGAGGTCACACAGTTGGGACTATAGAAGGGAGCACTTGGTTGAGAAAGCCAAACCCCAGAAACAACAAGAGAAGGTGCTGAAATAGACGGAGTAAGAAAGCATCCTCCAGGCGCCAATATCCTGTCAGAACGGTCCCTAACCCCAGAGCCCTAATACCTCCTCCACCCAACCAACAAGACAATGACGAAACACCCATGAATAATGTGTGGCTGCCGTGGAAACCACATGAGATGATGGCAATTTTGTTGGGAGTGCCTAATAAGGATCACAATCCACAAGCTCTCATTGAATTTTTAAGAACAACGATCTCTGTATATCTCGCCGATTCCAGAGATATATGGGCACTGCTTCAGCAAGTATGAACAGCAATTGAATATACCAGGCTCTTGGTTCATTTAACCTATGACAACCACGCAGCTTTAGAGGTGGCACACCAGGGGCAGGTAACAGTGAGGATCGATTACAGCTTATGTTGGCAGCTGTGGGCCTCGCTCTCCAGCAGCCAATCGATATATCAAAGGTTTTGGATATGAAACCAGAGGAAGGAAAGGTTTAAAACCATCTACGGCAACCATTCAGGTGACACTCAGTATCAGCAAGGAAATGACTGGCCACAGTTTTGTGCCATGCCTATGACCTGCTTGCTTCCAGTGTCGCAATGGCTATTAAAACCAATAATATGGACTGGTCAGAGACGTCATCGGCCCGCATGTCAAGAGCTGTGAGAGCCTTTTGGAAAGACCGGGAAGCCCAGGTAAAGGTAAAAAACGAATATGTGATGAGAGAAACGAGAGAGGTTCCACCAGCGGCTGTCCCTGACTGAATGGGCTAACAAATCCGGATGTTGCCCTGTTTACGGACGGCAGCTCATCCATTATTGAAAAGGGAGAGTGGTTGTCGGGCTTTGTGATTGTTAATCAGGAGGGAACGACCGTTGAGTCAGCATCTTTTGAGGCTCCCTTCTAGGCCCAGCTAGCTGAACTATTTGCGCTGACTAGAGCCTGCACCCTGGCCGAAGGACTATCTGCAAATATTTACACGGACTCCCAACATGCTTTTGGAGTGGTTCATGATATGGACAATTATGGAAGCATCGGGGGTTTCTAACCTCTTCAGGGACAGCGATATCTCACAAAAACTGGTTTCTAATTTGCTACAGGCCATTCCGTTACTCAGTCAGCCTGCTGTTATCAAGGTTAGAGCCCATACTATAGGCCAAAGCCCCATAGACAATGGAAACCACCTTGCCAACCAGGCAGCTAAGAAAGCTTTTAGGAGTTACCAGATTGTTGGGTCCCACATGAGGCAGATTAAAAATTCTACTAGGAAGAAGTCTCCCATGAAAAAAGGAATGCCAACCATCCAGGAAGTACTTCAAATACAGGAGGACGCTCCTGCACAGGTAGAACAGCTGTGGCAGGGCCAGGGTTGTGTACGATCCTGTCACCAGCTTATGGGTTACGCTTGCCGCCCAGACTTGCATGTCTGACAAGCTTGCGTTGTGGGTTATTGAATGTGTACACTTTGCAACTCATTGTGGGGCCAAGGCCGTAAGTGATCTGCTTCTGGAGACCTGGTGGCATCCGCAACTTCTGGACTTGTCCCAGCGTATCAGCCAGTGATGTCTGATTTGCCAGCAGCATAATCCAGGTAAGGGCTTGTCCTGTGAACCAGGTAAGGCCCCTTTAGCAGCAGGTCCCTTTGAGACCTTGCAAATGGACTACATTGAGTTGAAAAGATGCCAGTGTTACAAGTATGTTCTTGTAATTGTCGTTTTCAATAAATTGATGTTTTCAGTAAATGGATTGAAGCATGGTCGACCACTGACAATAAGGCCTCTACCATTGTAAAAATATCGTCACGCAAAATCACACCACGATTCGGTGTTCCTGCGCGGTTAAGTTCAGGTAATGGTCATCATTTTATTGCTGCTGTAAACAAGAAATTACAGATACGTCAACAGCTCCATTGCGCGTATCAACCTCAGGCCACCGGACTGGTGGAATAGGCAAATCAGACTTTGAAAACCAAATTAGCAAAATGAGTGGCATGGACTGGCTCAACATGGTTAAAACTGCTTCCTGCAGCTCTTTTTCAGATACGCACTACACTTTCTGGTACGGCACGAGTAACGCCGGCGCAAATCATATATGGTCGACCTTTATGGAAGCCATGGAATGACCAGGCCCCGCAGTGGTCCATTTCCACCAGATGACTGAGGAAATGGCATCCTATGTATTAACTTTAACCCGTGCTTTGCAAACTGCTCATTCACAGGTCAGGGCTGCATACGGTGAGGAGCCAGCGCTCAAAGTTCCATCTAATATTCAGCCATGTTGCTATGTGCTGGTCAAGAACTGGACGTGTAAGCACTTGGACCCACATTGGGATGGTCCCTTCCAGGTCCTCCTCACCACTCTGACCGCTGCCAAGGTCGAGGGTCGTGCAGCATGTGTTCATGGGAGCCCAACCAAAGAGGGGGGAAGAGTAATTTTATTAGTTTTTACATTTCTGCTTTCCTTGGGAGTCCTTATAAGTTTAGTTGTATTCATATTCTTATGTTTAGTTGTATCCTTATAAGTTTAGTTTTGAATCTTAATAAGTTTAGTTTTGAATCCTTATTTTGGACTGACTGAAGGACGTGTAAATTGAGTGAACAGTTGTTTAAGCTAATTAAGTAAGAAATTAGCTTTTTGTGAGCCTTTGCATATTCCAGATAAATTAAAATGTGATTCATCCTGCTATGCATCCTGATGCTACTACAGATGGAGGGAAATGAAGGAAAGGTACACGGACAGGTACACTTGGACAGGTACATGGATATGAAAGGTTTCGAGGTGATGAGCCAAATGTGGGCAAGTGGGACTAGACTAGATAGGGCATCTTGATCAGCATGCATGAGTTGGGCTGAAGGGCCTGTTTCTACACTGTACATCCTCTCCACGTCCACTATCCAGGCCGTTCACTATTTGAAGACACATTAGTAGGAAAGTTACAGGAGAGGTGTGCACGCAGACTACAACCACTATGACAATTGTAGCAGCAACAATATTGAATAAACACCTGGACCAACACACATCACATCACAAAGATGGTAGAAGGCCATTGTTGGACAGTGCCACGGATCACCTCCGCTCAGTCTACTGAGGCCTACACGATCTCCCGGTTGCTAAACACTTTAACTCCCCCTCCCATTCCCAATCTGACTTTCTGTCCTGGGCCTCCTCCACTGTCAGAGTGAGGCTCAGCGCAAATTGGAGGAGCAGCACCTCACATTTTGCTTGGGCAGCTCGCACCCAGCGGTATGAACATTGACTTCTCTAACTTCAAGTAACCCTTGCATCCCCTCTCTCTCCACCCCTCCCCCACCCGAGTCCTTGTACAAGTTTCAAAGTCGTCGTGTTGAGTCTCGTTGTCTGTGACTGGTTTTCACCTAGCCCACACCTAATGGACTATTTCCTTTATCATTGTTACTATTTTCCATATCTTTCATTCACTTGTTCTATATCTCTCCATATCTCTCGTTTACCCTTTTCTCCTGACTCTCAGTCTTACGAAGGATCTCGACCCGAAACGTCACCTATACCTTCTCTCCAGAGATGCTGCCTGTCCCGCTGAGTTACTCCAGCTTTTCTTGTCTATCTTCTGTCGTGAGCTCATTACCACCTCACCTGAGATGACCATGGAGGTCATGCCTACGCCAGCGTCTGCCACCTTGCCTCCTTCCTCACCGCAACTCCAAGGAACGCTCATCATTTGTCCCGCTGGAGGTCCTCCAGATAGACACCAAACTCTCCGTCTCTGTTACTCCAGCCGAGTTTCTAAATATGACACGAGCAGTGATCAAATTGCTCAACTATCCTCCCTCAACCAGCAACAAATAACAAGCCCGTGATTCTGAATACAAAGACCATGTGATTCACAGCCTACAGCGAGACCACATGACCTGACTTGACTCCAAAGTCAAAGTCAATTTTATTCGTCACATGACGTGTAGTGAAATGAACTTGCCGGCAGCGACACACTTAAAGAGAACACACAATACACAATGGCAGCGTTCACTCCAGTGGCTGCTCTTGCTGTAGAGAGTTGTTCCTTAAGACCTCTCTTAAGTCAGGGAGAATTATGTGTAGGAAGGAACTGCAGATGCTGGTTTACACCAAAGATGAACACAAAATGCTCGAGTACTTATTCATGTGTGTATATATTTATACAATGGTATATGGACACACTGATCTGTTCTGTATACATGCCGTCTATATTCTGTTGTGCTGAAGCAAAGTAAGAATTTCATTGTCCTATCTGGGACTACTAATGTGTAGGATAGAAACAGAGGAAAATAGGTAGAAGTAGACTATTCAGCTCTTCCAGCCAGCAAATTAAAAAAAAAGACTGCCTCTTGCTGTTGTGTCCTTGAGTTTTAAAGGCCTGTCCCACTTTGTGATTTTTTTGGCGACTGCAAACGTCAGCGACTGATGCCCTAAAATCCGCCAAGTTGTTCGACACTCCGCGTCACCATCACGTCAAGCTACGACACTCTGCGTCACCCGCCTTCACGACACACGAAGGTTACACCGAAGTCTATGATCTGTGGGATTCTCTGCCTCAGAGGGCGGTGGAGGCCGGTTCTCTGGATACTTTCAAGAGAGAGCTAGATAGGGCTCTTAAAGATAGCAGAGTCAGGTGATATGGGGCGAAGGCAGGAACGGGGTACTGATTGGGGATGATCAGCCATGATCACATTGAATGGCGGTGCTGGCTCGAAGGGCCGAATGGCCTCCTCCTGCACCTATTGTCTATTGTCCAATAATCGCATTGGAAATGAACTTATCTACAATACATCCAAGGACCAACAACATTTTACAAAATAAATTGTTTATTTAACGTCAGCGTCACGGAGCGTCACCCGCAGGACAGCGTACGTCAGCGTGTGACAGGGTGCACGACATGATGAGACACCCAGATGTCGCCTGAAGCTTTTGAACATTCCTAAATCCAGGGGCGACAGGGAGACTCTGCGCGTCACTACATGCGTCACGCCCCAACAGTCGACATCAATAGCTAGGCACAGATGCCATAGACAGGGTAGACAGTCAAAAAAAATAGAGAGAAGAAAAAGAGGAAAAATAGATAGTAGAAAATAGAAAAACGTGGTGTGCTTATAAAAAAAGAAAAAGTAGAAAGTAGAAATAGGAGAAAAAGACCCTTAAAAAAAGAAAATTTTCAAATCTTTGTTCGGAGATGTAAATCTACCCACGACCTGACCTGAAATCAGTAATCTTTACGGTACTGCTGCATCACATGATTCCAAAGTCGATGAAAGGGGACCAACTCCTTAAGAATTGGTCATATTTATCTATTAGGCAGAGTCTCATTTCTTCAAGGTGAGCTATGTCCGTCATATTACTAATCCACATTTTAAAAGTTGGTATAGCTGTATTTTTCCAAAATGTAAGTATCAATTTCTTTCCAATTATTAACCCATAATTAAAGAATACTTTTTGGTCTTTGTTTAACTTGATATCTTCTACTATTATTCCAAATGTAATCCATTCCGTATTTGGTTCTATTCTTGACTTGAAGAGCTTTGTAAATACATCAAATATATCGCTCCAAAATTTATTCAACTTTATACATCCTACAAATGAATGTGATATATTGGCATTTTGAAACTAACATTTATCGCATCTAGGAGAAACATTTGAGTAGAATTTATTCAACCTCGTTTTTGAATAATATAGTCTATGTAATAATTTAAATTGAATTAAATTATGTCTTGCATTAATGGAACAATTATGTGTGTTAACCAGATACTTTTCCCATCTATCTTTCGGAATCTTTATCATTAGTTCATGTTCCCAATCTTCTCTTAGTGCCTCTGTTGAGGGTAATTCTCTATTTAATATACTATTATAAAAATATGATATTAGTTTTTGTGAATCAGCCTTAATATTCATTGCTTCTTCTAAACGGTCTAAAAATATAGTTTGAAATCTATGTATATATTTCTTCATAAACTCATATCTGTATATATTTAAAATATTGATTATCATTCAGTTTACATTTTGATTTTAATTGTTGAAATGTTAACAATTTGCCCAATTCATACATATCTCCTACTTTCCTAATCCCCAGTCTATCCCATTGTTTATATGTTTTGTCGATAAGAGATGGTTTGAATGAAGGATTATTCAATATTGGGGTTAGTACTGATAGATTATTTAATTTCAAGGATAATTTTATTTGTTTCCAAATTCTTATTCTATTGTGAATAATTGGGTTCTTCTTATATATTATACTATTCAATTTTATCGGTGAGAACAAGATTGTTCCTATATCGTATGGGAAACACTCCTCTTTCTCCATTCTTATCCACTCCGACTGGTGAGTGGGACTATCCAGCCAGTACATTATGTTCTTTATATGCACTGCCCAGTAGTAATACATAAAGTTAGGTAATGATAAACCCCCAACTTCTTTAGGTTTACACAGATGCTTTTGTTGAATTCTGCTCTATAATCCCATATAAAATTAGTGATATTAGAATCTAGTTTTTTGAAAAAATATTTTGGAATATATATTGGGATCGCTTCAAACAAATATATTAATTGTGGTAAGAAAGTCATTTTTATAGCGTTAATTCTACCTATCAATGAGAGCGGAAGCATTTAACAAAATTTAATCATAACATTCAGTTTAACAGTGGCATAAAATTGGCACTAAATAATGATTTGTGTCTTCTCGTAATTTGAATACCCAAATACTTGAATTCTTCTGTTGCAATTTTGAAAGGAAATTTTAATGTGTCTCACATCCTGTGGTTTCAAAGACATAATTTAGCTTTTATTCCAATTTATTCTATATCCTGAAAAAGAACCAAATTCCTCGATTAGTGTTAATAAGGTGGGGATACTCGTTTGTGTATTAGTAATATATCAAAGAATATCATCAGCATATAATGAAATTATATTCTTTGAGTCCTTAGTATTATATCTGTGAATAATCCTTTCAGCCAGCAGTTCTATCATAATGCAAATAGCAATGGTGATAAGGCACAACCCGGCCTATTACCCCTTGATAAATAAAATTTTGGAGATAACATATTATTAGTTAATATTCTTGCCGTAGGTTTATCATAAAGTAATTTAACCCATCTAATAAAATTCTCTCCCGTATTAAATTTTTGGAGTACCTTATATAAATATTGCCAATCTACCTGATCAAAAGCCTTCTCTGCATCCAGCGTAACGACTGAAATATCTTCAATGTGGTCTTTGTGAGAGTGCATTATATTGAAAAGCCTTCTCAAGTTATTAAATGATTGTCTTTTGGGTATAAATCCTGTTTGATCCGGGTTTACCAATTTGTTAATATTATTATTCAGTCTTCTTGCTAGAATCTTTGCTAAAATTTTCTGATCCGTGTTTAGAAGTGATATAGCTCTGTAAGAACCCGGTTCCTCTAAGTCTTTATCTTTTTTTGGTATAAGCGTTATTGTTGATTCAGCTAAAGTTTCTGGTAGTTTATTTTCGGTATAAGCCTGCGTGTATAAGTTGAATAATCTTGGTACAATTGACTCCTGAAATTGTTTATAAAATTCATTGCTAAAACCATCTGGTCCTGGGGTCTTCCCATTTTTCAATGAGTTTATTGTTTGTTTTATTTATTCACTAGTAATCCGTGCTCCTAATTCCTCTTGTTCTAAACTATCCAATTTAGGGAGGTGGCAATTATCTAAAAAAATTGTAATTTTACTATCATCTGTATTTATTTTAGTTGTGTATAAATTATGATAAAATTGGGCAAACCTTTTATTAATATCCTTTGGTAGTGTTAGAAGCTCGCCCTTATCAGATTCAACTTTAGTGATAGTATTTTCCTTTTCTTGTTGCTTCAGTTGCCTCGCTAATAATTTATGTGGCTTATCCCCAAATTCAAAGTGTGCCTGTTTTGTAATTTGGAATAACCATATAACCATATAACCATATAACAATTACAGCACGGAGACAGGCCCTCTCGGCCCTTCCAGTCCGTGCCGACCATTTGTTTTCCCCTAGTCCCATCTACCTGCACTCAGACCATACCCCTCCATTCCCTTCCCGTCCATATACCTATCCACTTTACTTTTAAATGTTAAAATCGATCCTGCCTCCACCACCTCTGCTGGAAGCTCATTCCACACAGCCACCACCCTCTGAGTAAAGAAGTTCCCCCTCACGTTACCCCTAAACTTCTGTCCCTTAATTCTCATGTCATGCCCTCTTGTTTGAATCTTCCCTACCCTCAATGGGAAAAGCTTATCCACGTCAACTCTGTCTATCCCTTTCATCATTTTAAAGACCTCAATCAAGTCCCCCCTTAACCTTCTGCGCTCCAAAGAATAAAGACCTAACTTGTTCAACCTTTCTCTGTAACATAGTTGCTGGAACCCTGGCAACATTCTAGTAAATCTCCTCTGTACTCTCTCTATTTTGTTGACATCCTTCCTATAACTAGGCGACCAAAATTGTACACCATACTCCAGAATTGGTCTTACCAATGCCTTGTACAATTTTAACATTACTTCCCTACTCCTATATTCAATGCTCTGATTTATAAAGGCCAGCACACCAAAGGCTTTCTTTACCACCCTATCTATATGCGATTCCACCTTCAGGGAACTATGCACAGTTATTCCTAGATCCCTCTGTTCCACAGCATTCCTCAATTCCCTACCATAGGGAATAGTCTTATTACTCTTGCCGATAATATTCTATTGAGTTTATATTTCAATAAGGTTATCTTATTATGTTTATCTATGGTTGGGTCATTTGCATTGTCCAGTTCTAGTAATTTTATTTCCTGTTCAATCCTCTGAAGTTCTCTTTTATTTTCTTTATTTTGAAAACTTTGATAAGAGATTATAGCACCGCGGATGTATGCCTTAAAGGTTTCCCATAATAGCGATACAGAAATACCCGGCGTCTCATTTATCTAAATAAAATTGTTTGTTCTTTTATATACTCATAACCCTGCGGGTTATTTAATATTTGTGCGTTGAATCTCCAAAAAGGTTTTATGTGCGGCATTCCCTCGATTTTAAGTATAAAAGTCAGTGGTGAATGATAGGAAATAATACTATTATGGTATGAAGGTTTAGTCGTATACGGGATTAATTTTGTATCCAATAAGAAATAGTCAATTTGTGAGTAAGTTTTATGAACCGATGAGTAAAACGAATATTCCCTTCCAATAGGGTTTGCTAGTCTCCAAACACCAGTTATGTTATTATTTTAGACCATGCTAGAGGGCGTAGCTTTAAGGTGAGAGGGGCAAAGATTAAAGGAGATGTGCGGGCAGGTTTTTTACACAGAGGGGGGTGGGTGCCTGGAACGTGCTGCCAGGGGTGGTGGTGGAGGCAGTTATGATAATGTGTTTAAGAGGCTTTTAGATGCAGGGAATGGAAGGATATGGACGTGTGCAGGCAGATGGTTCATGAGCATCAGTTAATCTTGGCAGCATTTTCAGCACAGACATTGTGGGCTGACAGGCCTGTTCCTATGCCCGACTGTTCTGGTTGACCATCCAAAGTTTCTGAGGTAAAGAATGCCCCAAGTCTACAAACCTCCAAGTGAGCCATTTCACACAGAGAGTTGTGAGTCTGTGCAATTCTCTGCCTCAGAGGGCGGTGGAGGCCGGTTCTCTGGATACCTTCAATAGAGAGCTAGATAGGGCTCTTAAAGATAGCGGAGTCAGGGGATATGAGGAGAAGGCAGGAACATGGTACTGATTGGGGATGATCAGCCATGATCACATTGAATGGCTCGAAGGGCCGAATGGCCTATTCCTGCACCTATTGTCTATTGTCTTCATCCTGACGATGGAACAGCACAGGACAGCACATGCCCACAATGTCCACACCAAACACGATTATCTAATCTCCGCCTGCATCCCCCTCCATATCCATGTGGCCATACAAATCCCTCTTAAACGCCACCATCGTATCTGCCTCCACCACCACCCCTGGCCCCTGGTTCTGGACTCCCGCAACATTGGGAACATGTTTCCTGCCTAGCGTGTCCAATCCCTTAATAATTTTATATGTTTCAATAAGATTCCTTCTCATCCTTCTAAACTCCAGTATACAAGCCCAGCCGCTCCATTCTCTCAGCATATGACAGTCGAGAATCAGGGGCCACAGTTTAAGAATAAGGGGTAAGCCATTTAGAACGGAGACGAGGAAACACTTTTTCTCACAGAGAGTGGTGAGTCTGTGGAATTCTCTGCCTCAGAGGGTGGTGGAGGCAGATTCGTTGGATGCTTTCAAGAAAGAGCTAGATAGGGCTCTTAAAGATAGCGGTCAGGAATTACAACACTGGGAGACTTGTATGAAACGGGAAAATTACTATCATTCAAACAACTACAACTAAAGTACAATTTGGGAAACAATCAGTATTTTAAATATTTTCAAATATGTGACTATCTGAAAAAATATGCACAAGAATATTACAATATGCCATTAGATCTACTGGACGAAGCAATGAAGACAAAGGCTGAATCAGCAAACTTAATATCATATATATATATAATATTATTCTAAATGCAGAAATACCAACAACTGAAGGTATTAGAAGAGACTGGGAACACAAATTAGCTATCAAAATTTCAAAAGAGAGGTGGGATGAACACTTACTAAATGTGCACAAATGTTCAATTAATGTAAGACACACTTTAATACAATTTAAAATCTTACACAGATTATACTATTTAAAAACTAAAATAAGTAAACTTTTTCCCAACGTCTCGCCTATATGTGATAAATGCCAGTTTCAAGAAGCTACTATAGCGCACTCATTTGTCTTTTGTATAAAAATTCAAAAATGTTGTACTGAAATTTTTGAAATCTTCACAAAATGATTAAAAATAAAACTGACACCAAAAGCAGAATAGATTATCTTTGGAACAACGGAAGGCAGCCTGAATTAAATGTGTTTCAAAATAACCTATTTGAATACGGGTTAATATCTGGAAAAAAGCTTATTTTAAAATACCAACAGTAAATATGTGGATTTCAACTGTGTTTGAAACACTACATCTGGAAGATATGAGACTCCACCTGGCAGGAAAATCAGATCGCTTTTATAGGACGTGGTCTGCATTTATAGACTTACTACAAGGATAAGGTGCAATAGTACTTTAAAAAGGTACCGGCGGCAGGTCTCGGTAAAGGGGGATGAAAAATTGTTGAGTTGGTAAATTCCTTTTGCGTGATGTTTATAATAAAGCAACTGCCTTTTCCTTTTTTCTTCTCTCTCTCTCTTCTTTTCTAGGGTCTATGTTTCAATCTCCTTTCTCTAACTCCTCGACTAAGGGCTCTCTCTCCTTTCCCTTTGTCACACTGCTTCACTTTCACAATTCTCTCTCACTTTCTCTACTGTCTCTATATCTATTCTTTTTTTAATAGCTTTAAAAAACTAAGGGGTCCAATAATTGTAATAATATACACGGGATGTACACTGATGTAATTTACTGTACCTCTAAAAAATATTTAAAAAGATAGCGGAGTCAGGGGATATGGGGCGAAGGCAGGAACGGGGAACTGATTGGGGATGATCAGCCATGATCACATTGAATGGTGGTGCTGGCTCGAAGGGCCGAATGGCCTACTCCTGCACCTATTGTCTATTGTACGGCAGTGCTCACATTCTCCACTCAGCCACTAGGTGGTGCCACAGACCAGGGGCGAGTCACCTGTCACAGGTGTGGTAAGGTGCTCTGCACTGGGACTTTATCTGTCCCAGGTACCCAGGTACCCAGGAATACATTGTTGTATGCAGTTCCATACAAGGATCGCATTACTGAAACACTTAGATACATCTCAGATTCAGTACGTGGGGTCACAGCCTCAGAATTAAAGGAGGAAGGAGATGAGAAGGAATGTCTTTAGTCAGAGGGCGGTGAATCTATGAAATTCTTTGCCACAGAAAGCTGTGGAGGCCACGTCAGTGGCTATATTTAAGGTAATAGACAATTGGTGCAGGAGTAGACCATTCGGCCCCTCGAGCCAGCACTGCCATTCAATGTGATCATGGCTGATCATCCCCAATCAGTACCCCGTTCCTGCCTTCTCCCCATATCCCCTGACTCCGCTATCTCTAACAGCCCATGTTAGTTTTGCGTACAGCCTGTCACCGCTGGCGACTCGCCAACAGCCTCATGAGGTGGTCCAATCACAAGAGCTCAATAACAACTCCAAGTTGAGACGCACTGATTGGCCTTCGCTGCGCATGGGTGATGACTGGTGAGAATGGAGGTAACAGGGGCTTGTGGAATAAACGTGACAAGCGGCGTCTGGCTCAGCTTAGTGACGTTTGTCCTTTGCTTTCCGCCGTGGGATTTAGTGGATCCTGCAGCATCAACACTGCTGCTGCACGGCTCACAGCTGCACGCAATATGGATGGGCGGGTTGCATTAGCCGTCTTGTGAAGCGCTGCAGGCATCTATTGCTGCCTGGGACCTTGGCTGCGGTCCCGAAACACAAACTCTTCAGGTCACGAACTGAGGCGACCCGCTGAGTTCAGTTCAGTTTAGTTTATTGTCACGTATACTGAGGTGCAGTGAAAACCTTTGTTGCGTGCTAACCAGTCAGCGGAAAGACAACACATGATTACAATCGAGCCGTTCACAGTGTACAGATACAGGATAAAGGGAATAACGTTTAGCGCAAGGTAAAGCCAGCAAAGTCCGATCAAGGATAGTCTGAATGTTTAAGAAGGAACTGCAGTTGCTGGAAAAATCAAAGGTGGGAAAAAATGCTGGAGAAACTCAGCGGGTGAGGCAGCATCTATGGGGCGAAGGAATAGGCGACGTTTCGTGTTGAGACCCCTCTTCAGACCCTCGACCCGAAACGGCAAGTATAGTCCGAGGGTCACCAATGAGGTAGATAGTAGTTCAGGACTGCTCTCTGGTTGTGGTAGGACGGTTCAGTTGCCTGATAACTGTCCCTGAATCTGGAGGTGTGCGTTTTCACACTTCTGTACCTCATGGATGGGAGAGGGGAGAAGAGGGAGTGGCCGGGGTGCGACTGGTCCTTGATGATGCTGCTGGCCTTGCCGAGGCAGCGTGAGGTGTGGATGGAGTCAGTGGAAGGGAGGTTGGTTTGTGTGATGGTCTGGGCTGTGTCCACAATTCGCTGAAATTCCTCCAGCACTTTGTGTTTTGTTCAACATTCCAGCACCTGCAGTTCCTGGTGTTCCCGTAAACAACGGAAAACTAGTGGCAAGCTTTCTTAAACCCCCAACGGCATCAGTCTGAACAAGGTCCCCACCCGAAACGTCACCTATCCATGTTCTCCACAGATGCTGCCTGACCCGCTGAGTTACTCCAGCACTCTGTGAAACGTCACCTATCCATGTTCTCCACAGATGCTGCCTGACCCGCTGAGTTACTCCAGCACTCTGTGAAACGTCACCTATCCATGTTCTCCACAGATGCTGCCTGACCCGCTGAGTGACTCCACACTCTGTGTGTGTGACCAGCAGAGGGTGGTGTTGTCCACTGCCAGGCTGTAACCAGGACCTCCCCTGCACTGTCATCTGTCTCATCTCTCAGAACTCGATCTAATTCCGTCTCTGCCCCCTCGCCTCAAACTAACACTTGCAGCAAGATAAATAACTGCCTGTTCAGAAAGAATGTTGCAGGAAGTTCCTCATTTGCTGCACACAGACTTATTTTACTTCCTATTGCGGGGTGCGGAGTAAGCTGGGCAGGAAGTGAAACAGCCCGCGTGCCTGCAGAATGCAGAAGGCAGCGTTACTGACCAGCAGCCGTTTGTTTCCCCATTGTTCCGCAGCGACGTGTCAAATATCGAATAAAGGGGAGGTCATTTCAGACCGAGGTGAGAAAAAACGTTTTCACCCAGAGTTGTGAATTTGTGGAATTCCCTGCCACAGAGGGCAGTGGAGGCCAAGTCACTGGATGGATTTAAGAGAGAGTTAGATAGAGCTCTAGGGGCTAGTGGAGTCAGGGGATATGGGGAGAAGGCAGGCACGGGTTATTGATAGGGGATGATCAGCCATGATCACAATGAATGGCGGTGCTGGCTCGAAGGGCCGAATGGCCTCCTCCTGCCCCTATTGTCTATGTCTGTAGTGCCCGGGCAAGTGTGTGACAAATGTCCTGGCGTTGATACCCTCATCACTTTGTTTTGTAACTCCAACGCCAAAACTACAATTCACTTAGGTTTGTTTATTGTCATGTGTACCGAGACAACAGACAATAGGTGCAGGAGGCCATTCGGCCCTTCAAGCCAGCACCGCCATTCAATGTGATCATGGCTGATCATCCACAATCAGTACCCCGTTCCTGCCTTCTCCCCATATGCCCTGACTCAGCTATCTTTAAGAGATCTGTCTAATCGGCCTGTCCCACTTACGCAACTTTTTCGGCAACAGTGGACACCCGTCATAGGTCGTTGCAGGTCGCCGAAAATGTTCAACACGTTGAAAATCCAGCGGCGACCAGAACAAGGTACTACTCTTTGGGCGACTACTCACGACCATACAGGCTTCACCCCGCGACATGTCGCCTGCGTGGCCGTGAGTCGTCTCCTCACTCGCCCAAAGAGTCGGAGCGTCTTTCTGGTCGCCGCTGGATTTTCAACATGTTGAACATTTTCGGCGACGTGGAACGACCTATGACGGGTGCCGGCAGTCACCGAAAAAGTCGTGTAAGTGGGACAGGCAGGTAACTCTCTTGAAAGCATCCAGAGAAACGGCCTCCATCACCTTCTGAGGCAGAGAATTCCACAGACTCACCACTCTCTGTGTGAAAATGTGTTCCCTCCTCTCCGTTCTAAATGGCTTACCCCTTATTCTTAAACTGCGGGCCCTGGTTCTGGGCTCCCCCAACATCGGGAACATGTTTCCTGCCTCTAGCGTATCCAAACCCTTAACAATCTTATATGTTTCAATAAGATCCCCTCTCATCCTTAAAGTCAATTGTATAGGAAGGAACCGCAGATGCTGGTTTAAACCGAAGACAGTCACAAAGTGCTGGAGTAACTCAGCAGGACAGGCAGCATCTGTGAAGGGAATGGACAGATGATGTTTCAGGTCGGGACCCTTCTTCAGGCTGATGGAGATGAGTTCAGTGGGTCTGAAGAAGGGTCTCAAACTGAAACGTCAACCATTCTTTCTCTCGAGAGATGTGCCTGACCCGCTGAGTTACTCCAGCACTCTGTGAAACGTCACCTATCCATGTTCTCCACAGATGCTGCCTGACCCGCTGAGTTACTCCAGCACTCTGTGAAACGTCACCTATCCATGTTCTCCACAGATGCTGCCTGACCCGCTGAGTTACTCCAGCACTCTGTGTCTATCTTTGGTATAAACAGCATCTGCAGATCCTTGTTTCACATTATTCCCCCCATTTATGCACGGGTTTTATGTAACAAGTGATTGACATAAAGAAACCTCGCGTTGTGCAGTATGATGGTAATGTGACTGTTTGTGGATGTAACACCTGCCAAGTGAATGAATTGGAAGTGGTAGATGGAGGGTGAGGATTTGTACACTTGGTCAGGGGCAGGGTTCTACAGGTGAGGGACAGGTTCTCCCTACTTTTACAAGTGGACGGGAGGTTGCCCATTGGTGCAGACCTGCTGGGCCAAAGAGTTTGTCTGCACGATGTATCTCTAAACTAAACCTGTTCCACCTGCCCACATTTGGTCCATATCCTCCAAACCCTTCCTATCCATGTACCTGTCCAAATGTCTTTTAAATGTTGTTATAGTCCCTGCCTCAACCACCTCCTCTGGCAGCTCGTTCCACACCCCCCCCCCCCCGCTGTCCCTATTAAATGTTGCCCCTCAAGTCCCTGTTAAATGTATCCCCTCTCACCTTAAACCTGTCGCCCCTCATCCTCTACCCAACCCTTAACATCTTCACCCACAATCACCCACATTGCGACAGATGCAAGGATAGGAGAGGTTTAGAGGGATACGGGCCAAACACGGGCAAGTGAGACTAGTGTAGATGGGACAGCAGGGACAGACTGGGCTGAAGGGCCTGTTACTGAGCTGATGAGTCTGTGACTATGCCTCGCAGTGTGTGCCTGCCATGCAGTGGGAGTTGTATCACCATACCAACAGTTCCTCTGGCAATCCCTGCACCCCCCACGCTGCGTTTACCCGCCAACAATGTGTGGAATGTGTGGCAGAGCCAAGGCTGTTCAGATCAGCTTATTGTCCTGTGTACCGAGGTACAGTGAAAAGCTGTTGTTGCGTGCTAACCAGTCAGTTCTCCACAGATGCTGCCTGACCCGCTGAGTTACTCCAGCACTCTGTGAAACGTCACCTATCCATGTTCTCCACAGATGCTGCCTGACCCGCTGAGTTACTCCAGCACTCTGTGAAACGTCACCTATCCATGTTCTCCACAGATGCTGCCTGACCCGCTGAGTTACTCCAGCACTCTGTGAAACGTCACCTATCCATGTTCTCCACAGATGCTGCCTGACCCGCTGAGTTACTCCAGCACTCTGTGAAACGTCACCTATCCATGTTCTCCACAGATGCTGCCTGACCCGCTGAGTTACTCCAGCACTCTGTGAAACGTCACCTATCCATGTTCTCCACAGATGCTGCCTGACCCGCTGAGTTACTCCAGCACTCTGTGAAACATCACCTATCCATGTTCTCCACAGATGCTGCCTGACCCGCTGAGTTACTCCAGCACTCTGTTCCTTTTTAAACCAGCATCTGCAGTTACTTGTGTCTACCTGTAAATGTTATTACTTCCATGAATTTACAAGAATGATTCCAGGAATGAGTAATCTATGACGAGCGCTTGACAGCACTGAGCCTGTACTCACTGGAGTTTAGAAAGTTGAAGGGGAACCTCATTGAAATCTACAGAATAGTGAAAGGCTTGGATAGAGTGGATGTGGAGAGGGTGTTTCCACTAGTGGGAGAGTCTAGGATTAGAAGTCACAGCCTCAGAATTAAAGGACGCTCTTTTAGAAAGGAGATGAGGAGGCCGGTTCTCTGGATACTTTCAAGAGAGAGCTAGTTAGGGCTCTTAAAGATAGCGGAGTCAGGGGATATGGGGAGAAGGCAGGAACGGGGTACTGATTAGGGATGATCAGCCATGATCACATTGAATGGTGGTGCTGGCTCGAAGGGCCGAATGGCCTACTCCTGCACCTATTGTCTATTGTACGGCAGTGCTCACATTCTCCACTCAGCCACTAGGTGGTGCCACAGACCAGGGGCGAGTCACCTGTCACAGGTGTGGTAAGGTGCGCTGCACTGGGACTTTATCTGTCCCAGGTACCCAGGTACCCAGGAATACATTGTTGTGTGCAGTTCCATACAAGGATCGCTATACAGAAACACTTAGATACATCTCAGTACGTGGGGTCACAGCCTCAGAATTAAAGGAGGAAGGAGATGAGAAGGAATGTCTTTAGTCAGAGGGCGGTGAATCTATGAAATTCTTTGCCACAGAAAGCTGTGGAGGCCACGTCAGTGGCTATATTGAAGGCAATAGACAATAGGCGGTGCTCGCTCGAAGGGCCAAATGGCCTACTCCTGCACCTATTGTCTATTGAACTTCTTTAGTCAGAAGGTAGTTAATCTGTGGAACTCATTGCCTCAGAGGGCTGTGGAGGCCAAGTCAGTGGATGTTTTTATGGCAGAGATAGACACATTCTTGATTAGAAAGAGTGTCAAGGGTTATGGGCAGAAGGCAGGAAAATGGGATTAGGAGGCAGGGATCAGCCATGATCAGCCTTAGACGAAATGTCAGGTTCTGCCCAAAGGAAGTGAAAACCACAGCATATACAACATTGGTTAGACCCTTACTGGAATACCCTTCATGCGCCTGGGACCCATACAAAACTGGTCATATCAACAAACTAGAAGGGGAAACTGCAGCACGCTGTTGCATCGGGAACAACAATAGAGGTAGCAGTGTCACCCAGATGCTGCCAACCTGGAGTGGGAAACGCTGGAAACAGGAAGGGCAAGGAACAGACCAGCCATGTTGCACAAGATTCACAAGGGGATGGTGGGCATAACTTCAGATAGATACATAACATACTCAATGGAAAGGAGAACAAGAGAGAAAAATCATATGCAAATAGAAACCCCATTCGCCAGGACAGATATTTATAAGAACTCATTCTTTGTAAGAAAAGCTTTCTTGTATAAAATTATAAAAGGACTGGACAAGCTAGATGCAGGAAAAATGTTCCCAATGTTGGGCGAGTCCAGAACCAGGGGCCACAGTCTTTAGAATAGTCTTTGATCTAAACCATTCCATTGTAGCTCTGGCTGTATGTTTAGGGTCGTTGTCCTGCTGGAAGGTGAACCTCCGCCCCAGTCTCAAGTCCTTTGCAGACTCTAACAGGTTTTTCTTCCAAGATTGCCCTGTATTTGGCTCCATCCATCTTCCCATCACTCTGACCTGCTTCCCTGTCCCTGCTGAAGAAAAGCATCCCCACAGCATGATGCTGCCACCACCATGTTTCACACAGTGGGGATGGTGTGTTCAGGGTGATGTGCAGTGATAGTTTTCCGCCACACGTAGCGTTTTTGCATTTATGCCAAAAACTTCAATTTTGGTCTCATCAGACCAGAGCACCTTCCTCCACATGTTTGCTGTGTCCCCCACATGGCTTGTGGCAAACTGCAAACGGGACTTCTTATGGCTTTGTTTCAACAATGGCTTTCTTCTTGCCACTCTTCCATAAAGGCCCGATTTGTGGAGTGCATGACTAATAGTTGTCCTGTGGACAGATTCTCCCACCTGAGCTGTGGATCTCTGCAGCTCCTCCAGAGTTACCATGGCCTCTTGGCTGCTTCTCTGATCAATGCTCTCCTTGCCCGGCCTGTCAGTTTAGGTGGACGGCCATGTCTTGGTAGATTTGCAGTTCTGCCATACTCTTTCCATTTTCGGATGATGGATTGAACGGTGCTCCGTGAGATGTTCAAAGCTTGGGTTATTTTTTATAACCTAACGCTGCTTTAAACTTCGCCACAACTTTATCCCTGACCTGTCTGGTGTGTTCCTTGGGCTTCATGATGCTGTTTGTTCACTATTGTTCTCTAACAAACCTCTGAAACAGAACAGCTGTATTTATACTGAGATTAGATTACACACAAGTGGATTCTATTTACTAATTAGGTGACTTCTGAAAGCAATTGGTTGCACTGGATATTATTTAGGGGTATCAGAGTAAATGGGGCTGAATACTTTTGCACGCCACACTTTTCAGTTTTTTATTTGTAAAAAAATTTGGAAACCATGTATCATTTTCCTTCCACTTCACAATTATGTGCCACTTTGTGTTGGTCTATCACATACAATCCCAATAAAATACATTTACGTTCGTGGTTGTAATGTGACAAAATGTGGCAAAATTTCAATCTTGAAAGTATCCTGAAAGTATCCAGAGAACCGGCCTCCACCGCCCTCTGAGGCAGAGAATTCCACAGACTCACCACTCTCTGTGTGAGTATGTGTTTCCTCGTCTCTGCTTCTGACTGAACGGACCGTTACATCGGTCAGGCTACTGCTGAAAGCACGGGACACCGCTTTCAAGTCAGGCGATGCTCGAGCCTACAGTTCATCCAGGGCTAACCTGACGAGGGGCATCAAGGATGCCAAGCATAGCTACACGCTAAGGATTGAGGAGCACTTCAATAACAACTCCGACCCCCGACGCATGTGGCACGGCATCCAGGCAGAATCCACGACTGTAGATCCACCAACTCCACCCCCACTTCCAGCGACGCATCCTTCCTTGAGGAGCTTAACCACTTTTATGCCGCTTTGAAAGGGCCAACCAAGAGTTGGCCATCAAGGCTGTGCTCCCCGATGACCACCAGCCCCTCACACTCACCCCCTACGACGTGCACGTGGCACTGAGTAGGATCAATGTACGTAAGGCTGCCGGCCCTGACGGCATCCCCGGGCGCGTCCTCAGGACCTGTGCTGCACAGCTGACAGACGTCTGGACTGACATCTTCAACCTGCCACTTGCCCAGGCAGTTGTCCCCACGTGCCTTAAAACTACCTCCATCGTGCCAGTGCCAAAACACTCCACTGCGGCGAGCCTCAACGACTTCCGCCCAGTTGCACTCACCCCTATCATCGCCAAGTGCTTCGAGAGGCTGGTCATGGCTCGTCTCAAATGCTGCCTACCTCCCACTCTGGACCCCTACCAGTTTGCATACCGCAAGAACAGGAGCACGGAGGATGCCATCTCAACGGCACTCCACTCCGCCCTCTCCCACCTCGACAACAGAAACACTTATGTGAGAATGCTGTTCATCGACTACAGCTCAGCATTCAACGCCATTATCCCCTCAAAACTGATCGCCAAACTCGATGACCTGGGCATCAACCCCTCCCTCTGCAATTGGTTACTGGACTTCCTGACTAACAGACCCCAGTCTGTTAGGTTGGATAACCACTCCTCTTCTACCCTCACCCGGAACTCTGGCGTACCCCAGGGCTGCGTGCTGAGCCCCCTCCTCTACTCCCTCTTCACCTACGACTGCATACCTGTACATGGTACCAACACCATCATCAAGTATGCAGATGACACGACGGTGATTGGCCTCATCAGCAACAGCGATGAGTCGGCCTACAGGGGGGAGGTTCAGCTCCTAACAGCATGGTGTGCCGACAATAACCTGGCCCTCAACTCCAAGAAGACCAAGGAGCTCATTGTGGACTACAGACGGTCTAGGGGCTGCACACACACCCCCATCCATATTAACGGGACGGAGGTGGAATGTGTTTCCAGCTTCAGGTTTCTAGGGGTCAACATCACTGATGACTTCTCTTGGACCCACAATACCTCTACACTGGTCAAGAAGGCTCAGCAGCGTCTCTTCTCCCTGAGGAGACTAAAGAAGGTCCATCTGTCTCCTCAGATTCTGGTGAACTTCTACCGCTGCACCATCGAGAGCATGCTTACCAACTGTATCACAGTATGGTACGGCAACTGCTTTGTCTCTGACCGGAAAGCTTCTGCAGAGGGTGGTGAAGATCGCCCAATGCATCACCGGTTCCTCACTCCCCTCCATTGAGTCTGTCCAGAGCAAGCGATGTCTGCGAAGGGCGTGCAGCATCGTCACGGACGGGTCTCACCCCAGCCACAGGCTGTTTACCCCTCCTCCCATCCGGGAGGCGCTACAGGTCCCTCCGTTGCGGGACCAGCAGGTTCAGGAACAGCTTCTTCCCTGCGGCTGTTACACTGCTTAACTCTGCACCTCGGTGATTGCCTGTCACCCCCCCCGGACACTCCTTCCCCAGTAAAATTGCACTACTGAGACTGTTTGCACATATATATATTTTACTGTTCATTATTCTGTGTCCGCTCTTCTGGGTGAGATGCTAATTGCATTTCGTTGTCTCTGTACTGTACACTGCACAATGGCAATGAAAGATTGAATTGAATTGTTACATCATCTGAAAAACCTCCAAAATAAAGTCGCTGCCTTTTTTTTAAATATGAACGTTTTTTGGACGTTCTTGCAATGAATGGGCATCGTTGCAGCTGAATCTTTTGCGCCGTCTATTTTTACTCCACGTTTTTAAACTTTTATGAATGTAGCGCCCAAGGCAACCACTTCCTCTCCAGGCAGAGAGAGAGAGAGAGAGAGAGAGAGAGAGAGAGAGAGAGAGAGAGAGAGAGAGAGAGAGAGAGAGAGAGAGAGAGAGAGAGAGCGGCTCCTCGGTTTGTCAATGAGCCGAGCGTTACTGGAAATGACCAAGCTGCAGGGAAGGGCGTTGGACAGTTCACTGAGCAGCATCGACTTCAGACTCAGGGAAAACATCTTACCAACTTTTATAAAGTTCCTCGCGGGATAGTTGTACACCAAGGCAGTTGGCAGCAGCTGTGACCAGTGGCAGGGGACCCTGGCGGTGATTCGAACTTAAGAATAAGGGGTAAGCCATTTAGAACGGAGACGAGGAAACACATTTTGACACAGAGAGTGGTGAGTCTGTGGAATTCTCTGCCTCAGAGGGCGGTGGAGGCCGGTTCTCTGGATACTTTCAAGAGAGAGCTAGATAGGGCTCTTAAAGATAGCGGAGTCAGGGGATATGGGGAGAAGGCAGGAACGGGGTACTGATTGGGGACGATCAGCCATGATCACATTGAATGGCGGCGCTGTCTGGAAGGGCCGAGTGGCCTCCTCCTGCACCTATTGTCTGTTGTCAATAAGACTGACAGGGGAAGATGCTGCTACAGGGACGAGCGCTGGCAATCGGCGCACAATGGGGACCTTTGCCCCGTGGAAATCCGTGAACCAGGAAGCGGATTTCTCCCCCCCCCCCACGCTCCTGTTATGCCATTCATTTAATTCTTCAGCAACTTCAAGTTTCCTTCCTCAAAATTCAGGAAACCTGGGAGCAGTTCCCCATCTTGCAGAAAGGGGGCAGTGGAAACCCCACTATGGTGTCTGCCTCCACCGCCACCCCTGGCAGTGCGTTCCAGGCACCCCCCACCCCTCTGTGTAAACAACCTGCCCGCACAACTCCTTTAAACTGTCCCCCTCTCACCTTAAAGCAAGCAAGAAAGTTATTGTCCTATCTGGGACACATGACAATAAACTCCCTTGACTCTTGACTTCAGACCGTCTGCAAAATCCAGCGGCGACAAAACAAATGCTAATTTTTCGGTGACCTGACACGTCAGCCAATGATGCCGGCAGTTGCCAAAAATAATCGCCAAGTGGGACAGGCCCCTTTAGAGATGCAGCACAGAAACAGGTCCTTCGGCCCACTGAGTCCACTCTGACTCACGACCTATCCCACACACTATGGACAATCCACAACTTGCCAATTAACCTGTGCGTCTTTGGAGTGTGGGAGGAAACCGAAGCTCCCGGAGAAAACCCACGCAGGTCACGGGGAGAACGTGCAAACTCCGTGCAGACAGCACCCGTAGTCAAGATCGAACCCGGGTCTCTGGCGCTGTGAGGCGGCAACTCCACCGCTCCGCCACCGTACTGCCCTGGGGAAAAGGTTCTGACTGTCTATCCTATCTACGCCTATCATCATTTTATAAACTTCTATCCGGTCTCCCGTCAACCTCTGGCGGTCCAGGGAAAACAATCCCAGTCTGTCCAGCCTCTCCCTGTAGCTGTAACCCTGTAATCCTGGCATCATTCTGGTAAACCTCCTCTGCACCCTCTCCAAAGCCCCCACATGCTTCCTGTAATGGAGGCAGCCAGAACACAATCTGCCACAGGCAATGATGGTCCAATTCTACAAGGCCATCGTAGAGTCTGTCCTCACCTTCTCCATCATGGTCTGGTTTGGCTCAGCCACCAAGCACGACACCTGGAGGCTGCAGCGAATCGTCCGATCAGCAGAGAAGGTTATTGGCTGCAACCTTCCCTCCATTGATGAACTGTACACTGCAAGGGCCAGGAAGCGAGCGGGCAAGATCATCTCTGACCCCTCTCACCCTGGCCACAAACTCTTTGAATCACTTCCCTCTGGAAGGCGACTCCGGACTGTCAAAGCCGCCACAGCCAGACATAAAAGCAGTTTTTATCTCACGAGATAAAAAGTTTGCTCCATAGATGCTGCTGCACCCGCTGAGTTTCTCCAGTACCTTCGATTTTCCAGCATCTGCAGTTACGTCTTAAACAATAAACGTACTTATCACTTATCAACTACACGTAATGCTCCACATGCGGCCCGACCATAGTCCTAGAGAGCTGCTGCAACGTGACGTGATGAAGCTGCACCGTGACTTCCTGGTTCGCACGCGCAATGCAAAGTGTACCTTTACGTAGCGATGCTTCCTGCTTCATTACACGGGCAACAGCGTGCAGTGTGGGAATGACGAGGATCTGTGCCGTCTGCTTTGCCCCCGTGATGGTCAATCCTCGCACCGTGACCGCACGCGCACACCCACACACCGCAGCGCTGCATTCCATTCACCAACTGCTGCGAGCTCCGCCAACAAAAGACATCAACAGTGTCCGCACAGTGAACGCACAGTGTTTCCAACGCTTATTATTATTATTCTTTTTATTATTTGTTCGTTGAAAACATTAGTGACGTAGTGGTTCTGGTTTCCGACGGGAACGTTCGTTCCTTACAACGCCACATACAACAGTGATCGCAACTTCTACCGTCACGTCACGGCGCCCCTTTGCCACGCAAGCCCAAGAGCTGCTCTGCACAACACCGGCTGACGCTTCTAAGGCCGCCTGGGTCAAGACGAGATGGAGAGACCAGTGGAAGTCAGCGGAACCATCTAGGCTACACCATTACATCGATGACCCCATGGACGTCCCTGGCCAGGACCTGCCCCGAAAGCAGTGGACAACCCTCAACCGCTTGAGGACAGGCATCGGACACTATGGAGTAGCGATGAAGAGGTGGGGCCTCGTGGACAGCGAGCGCCTCCTGCGAGTGTGGGGACCCAACACAGACAGTGGAGCACACAGTCACCAGTTGCCCCAAACACCGGCCACCCAATGGTGAACGAGGTCTGATTGACCTGGACGCTGACACGTTGGCCTGGTTCGCCTCAACGGAGCTGCAGGTCTCAAAGACATACGACAGAAGCAGAAGAAGCAACTTCTACTGAAGTACAGATGGCCCTTGGCTCGGCAGAAGCTCATCCGCCCTTTGACAGGTCTTGTTGTCGGTCCTGCTGGGGGTCTACAGCCCCCTCCTCACCTGGAGCGGGTAGCACGGGATGACACGGGACCCGCAGCGGGGGGGAGCTTCAATGCTAGATTCATGTTATCGGCGACCGACAAAGTATTTAAAAATAAATAGGCATAACTTGATACACCAGCATGAGGTGAGTGCGACTGTGTGACTATTTACAGCAGTAGATTTGATAGGAACCTGAGGGGCAACTTTGTGACACAGAGGATGGTGGGTGTGTGGAACAAGCTGCCGGCGGAGGTCGCTGAGGCTGGGACTATCACAACGTTTAAAGGGCACTTGGACAGGTACATGGACAGGACCGGTGCTGAGAGATATGGGACAAATGTGGGCAGGTGGGACTGGTTTCATGGGGCATCTTGGTCGGCATGGAGAAGTTGGGCTGAAGGGCCAGTTTCCACACGGTGTGACTCAGGATTATTATCCTATACTTTCTCACGGAGGTATTGTGCTGACTCACGAGAGTTCAGGTACAAGAGCCTTCTCTTCCCCCTCCCCCTGATGGCCAGGCACCAAGTACACTATTTCCCTTCAACATCCCAAACCCCATGTCGAAGTTAACATCCAGAGTTACCAACCACAGCGGAAGAGTTGAACCACTGTACATTGCTCAAGTGTGGAAACGCACACCTCCAGATTCAGGGACAGTTTATTCCCGGCTGTTATCAGGCAACTGAACCGTCCTACCACAACCAGGGAACAGTGCTGAACTACTATCCACCTCATTGGAGACCACCTATTCCTTCGCTCCATAGATGCTGCCTCACCCGCTGACTTTCTCCAGCATTTTTGTCTACCTTCGATTTTTCCAGCATTTGCAGTTCCTTCTCAAACACTGGGACGATCCTTGATCGGACTTTGCTGGCTTTACCCTGCGCTAAACGTTATCCCCTTGTCATGTACCCGTACACTGTGGGTGGCTGGATTGTAATCATGTATTGTCTTTCCGCTGACTGGTTAGCTCGCAACCTCGGTACATGTGACAATAAACCAAACTAAACTGCATTTTTAAAACTAATTCCAATGACTGTGTTGTGTTACATGGCAGCCAACAGCAGTGAACTTTGTACTAAATATCTAAGGAACGCACAAAGCCTCGCAGTGATGCGAGGAATGTGACTAAGGAATTAGAGAAATGCAATGTAACCCATCCGGTTTTAGCACCAACTGCAAACTTAGTTGCAATTACATTTGTTGCTGGGTTTGGCATCCTGAAGTGCTTCAGGGGGGAAAGGAGTTAGGTCACTGTTTTTATTAAAAACTGCAGAGCAACAGGTAAGATGAAGTCGTTCCACCTCAGCATTTAATGGAAAAGGGATATTTATTTACATACCCCCCCCCCCCAATAACTGGCTGCAGTTTAACCCGCAAGATGCCGGAAGATTTTAATTGCCTACAATTATGCTGACCAATTAAAAACCCACTGAAAAATTTTTTTTCTCTCTTCTAAATTCTTTGAATTTTTGAAAATGACACAGGAAACAGAGTTACAACTTCTCAGCTCTCACTGCACCACACACTTCCTCCTCGGAGACTGTGAAACAGCGCTCTGACTGACTGACAAATGTCTCCCTCCACTATTTAATTCAATGACTACAACCTCGCGTAGCCGCTGGAGACTATGCTGCTGAACAGACCACTCTGTCCACACATGCAAATACTATCACAGGCACAAGCCACGACATACATACAGCTCTTCATTAAGTAAAGTATCCTTTATTGTCATTCAGACTTTTCAGTCTGAACGAAATTTCGTTTTGCCTTGCAGTCATAACATAGAATAAAATAACAAAACACACAATAAACACAGATTTAACATCCACTACAGTGAGTCTCCAGGCACCTCCTCACTGTGATGGAAGGCAAAAGTCTTAAAGTCCTAAATTAATGACATTAATAGTGTCACCAATTCAAGGCTTGTGACCTGTACACTAATTGGGGCAAGTTCTTCACCCTGCACGGTGGCTGTGAGCTTCAAGCTTGCAAGTCAGGCAGGGAAGTAGGAATATTGCCACTTACCTCTGGCAGGCTTGGTTCATGCATGTTCTCTGTGTGCTGGGTCATGCTCCATGCATGTTCTCTGTGTGCTGGGTCATGGTCCATGCATGTTCTCTGTGTGCTGGGTCTTGGTCCATGCATGTTCTCTGCATGTTCTGTGTGCTGGGTCTTGGTCCATGCATGTTCCCTGCATGTTCTGTGTGCTGGGTCATGGTCCATGCATGTTCTCTGTGTGCTGGGTCATGCTCCATGCATGTTCTCTGCATGTTCTGTGTGCTGGGTCTTGGTCCATGCATGTTCTCTGCATGTTCTGTGTGCCGGTGTCATGCTCCATGCATGTTCTCTGTGTGCTGGGTCTTGGTCCTTGCATGTTCTCTGTGTGCTGGGTCATGCTCCATGCATGTTCTGTGCGCTGGGTCATGCTCCATGCATGTTCTGTGTGGCCACCTCTGTCTGCCTCCAGTGACGGCTGCCCAGGTGTGGGTGCGGTGCAGGGGGTAAGCGACCTTGCCTGCCCTCACTCTGCACCAGCCAGCCAGCGCTCTGTGCAGCGGCCGCGCTCCTGCACACTCCGGCGGGCACGCGCCGCGCGCCCCCGCCCCTCCTCCTCCTCCTCCTGTTCCCCGGCGGGGGCGCGCGGCGGGATCCCCGGGCTACCGTACACCCGCGAGTCGCGGCGCCCCTCACATTCTGTATGTGTGTAGGGGCTCCGTTGTGTTTGTCCCACCCAACTGCTGGAAGTGCACAGAGTGGCACTTCGGCCCACTGAGTCTAGCCCAGACACGAGGAACTGCAGGTGCTGGTTTACAACACAACACAACGAGAGAGTGCTGGAGTAACTCACCTGTAGAGAACATGGACAGAGTCACAGAGTGATACAGTGTGGAAACAGGCCCTTCGGCCCAACCTGCCCGTACTGGCCCACATGTCCCAGCTACACTAGTCATAGAGTGATACAGTGTGGAAACAGGCCCTTCGGCCCAACCTGCCCGTACTGGCCCACATGTCCCAGCTACATTAGTCATAGAGTGATACAGTGTGGAAACAGGCCCTTCGGCCCAACCTGCCCGTACTGACCCAAGTCCGGGCAACATGCTCGTAAATCTTCTCCGTACCCTTTAGACAATAGGTGCAGGAGTAGGCCATTTGGCCCTTCGAGCCAGCACCTCTATGTTCTATGTTCTAAGTTCACTTCTGTCCCTCTCAAGACAGTACTTGGAATATAGTGTGGCAATTCCATGTCTGAAGAAGGGTCTCGAAATATCACCGATTCCTTTTGTCCAGAGATGCTGTCTGACCCGCTGAGTTGCTCCAGCTATTTCTGCCTCTGTGCCATGCCAGTGCCTATGCATTAACTGTCGCTCGCCCCACATGGGCCGAGCGTGTGTGACTTGGGGCTGGCTGTAAATGCTGACCCTGGATCATCACAGCGGTTTCTGATGCCGTGAGGGGCCACCGGTTGGAAGTCTGACCCTCAGAAATATCTCGGAAGCCAGGGGTCACTGTTGCCCAGGGATCAGCAATTGCGTAGCAGCCCTAAGTCACAGAACGGAGAATAGTACAGCACAGGAACAGGCCCTTCGGCCCACATTGTCTGTGCTGAACATGATGCCAAGACTAACTCTCCTCTGCCTGCACGTGACCCCGTATCCCTCCATTCCCTGCATATCCATGTGCCTATTCAAAAGCCTCTTAAACACCACTATTCTAGTGTTCCAGGTCTGTTTCATGTATCTATACACTGCTTGTAATCATGTATTGCCTTTCCGCTGACTGGTTAGCACGCAACAAAAGCTTTTCACTGTACCTCGGTACACGTGACAATAAACTAAACTTGCCCTACACATCTCCTTTAAAATTTGCCCCTCTCACATTAAATCTATGCCCTCTGGTTTTTGATTTTTCCATCCTGGGCAAAAAAGGTTCTAACTGTTGAGTACAGGAGCAAAGAGGTCCTTCTGCAGTTGTACATGGCCCTAGTGAGACCTAGTTTTTGTCCCCTAATTTGAGGAAGGACATTCTTGCTATTGAGGGAGTGCAGCGTAGGTTTACAAGGTTAATTCCCGGGAAGGCGGGACTGTCATATGCTGAGAGAATGGAGCGGCTGGGCTTGTACACTCTGGAGTTTAGGATGAGACGGGATCTCATTGAAACATATAAGATTATTAAGGGTTTGGACACGCTAGAGGCAGGAAACATGTTCCCGATGTTGGGGGAGTCCAGAACCAGGGGCCACAGTTTAAGAATAAGGGGTAAGCCATTTAGAAAGGAAACACTTTTTCTCACAGAGAGTTGTTAGTCTGTTGAATTCTCTGCCTCAGAACGTGGAGGAGGCAGGTTCTCTGGATACTTTCAAGAGAGAGCTAGATAGGGCTCTTAAAGATAGTGGAGTCAGGGGATATGGGGAGAAGGCAGGAACGGGGTACTGATTGGGGATGATCAGCCATGATCACATTGAATGGCGGTGCTGGCTTGAAGGGCCGAATGGCCTACTCCTGTACCTGTTGTCTATTAACTCTCTACCCTTTCTATGCCTCTCATTATTTTATATTCCCTCAACCTCCGGAATTCCAGAGAAAACAATCCAAGTGTGTGCCGCCTCTCCCCGTAGTTAATGCCCCCTAATCCAGGCATCATTCTGTACCCACCCAACCTCAGGAACAGTCAACCATTGACTTTGTTTGGTTGCACAACGGACTTTGGAAAGTTTGGTCACCCAATATTCCTGATTATTAATTTCTATTGTTATTGATTTTATTGTATATTTGTTCATCTCCGTGGATTGTCACCTTGTCGTGGTGGAGAAGCTTGTGTGGTCCTGAGATCCTGAGAGCGATGCCGTCTGGAGCTATGCTCCTGGTAGGGCCACCCATGGCGGTAAGGTCGAGGGGGAGGTCTCTGACAAAGAGCAATCCAACCAAGACCTCAACGGTGGAACAGGCGGAGGACGATGGCTGACCTTAGTGGAGCGTCACAACGGCTGGGAAGGGCGATGAAGGCTGCAGCAGAAAAGGGGGATCAGTCTCCCCCACAACAAAAGGGGGAGGAGTTGTACAGTTTGATAGCCACAGGGAAGAAGGATCTCCTGTGGTGTCTGTGCTGCACCTTGGTGGAACCAGTCTGTTGCTGAAGGTGCTCCTCAGGTTGGCCAGTGTGTCACGGAGCTGTATTGTCCAGGATGCATCTTATCTCCATCTTATTGGGTTACACTGCAGCAAGTGAGAATATAATTGTTCCATTGTCACCACACACGACTCTGGGCTTTACCCTCTGTGGGAGCAGGCAGCAGGTGAGGCACAAGTTACAGAACCTGCAGTAGAGTGAAGGCCAGATTACAGGAAGTGTAAATGCTATTAAATGTTGTTATAGTTCCTGCTTCCACTACCTCCTCTGGCAGCTTGTTCCCCCTCCCCACCCCCTCCCCCACATACCCCCCCTACAGCCCCCCTCCCCCACATCCCCCAACAACCCCTCCCCACACCCTCCTCCCCCGCAACCCCCATCCCCCACACCCCCCCAACCCCTCCCCCACATTACCCCCCCTACAGCCCCCTCCCCCGCATCCCCCAACAACCCTCCCCACACCCTCCTCCCCCGCAACCCCCTCCCCCGCACCCCATCCCTCCCCCGCACCCCCTCCCCCAACATCCCCCCTCCCCCACACCCCCCCTCCCCCACACCCCCACTCCCCTACACACCCCCTCCCCCACATCCCCCCCAACAACCCCTCCCCCACACCCCCTCCCCAGAGTGGTGTAATATTGCGTTGGGGAAGAGGTTGCGTTGGGGGGGGACCAGGCCTCCCGTGTGACAGTGACCCAACGTCTCCCGCTTAGTCTAGTGTGACAATAAAACTCTCCTGACTATTGACACGCTTGCTCCGCTTTCCCGTGGCAGCGTGAGGTACAGCTGGACTACAGCACGACTGTCCTCGGGGATCGAGTTGTCTGGGCGGCAGGCATCTCTTTGCTCGCGACAATGATAAACTAAACTGGAAGGTCGAGGAGGATTTGGGGAGTGTGGGAAATATTCAAATAGCAGCAAAACTGGAGCCATTCTTGGAATGATATTATGCAAAGTTTGTGTGCAAATAATGCGGGCTGCATAATGAAGGAGGTGGCAGCAGGATATGTAACGTGTGTGGAATATCGTTATGTGATGCACTGGGCCAAGGTGGTTTGATGAGTTCACCTGTACCTGGCAGGTGTTTGGCCACTGAGGTGGGTCATGGGTCCACATGGCCCAGTGCCCATGCAGACAATTTGGTAGTTTATTATTCGTACACTGAATTGTTTGGAGTTTGAGTTTGCATTTATTATCACTTAACCAATTAAGAAGGGTCTCGACCCGAAACGTCGCCTATCTCCTTCGCTCCTTAGATGCTGCTGCACCCACTGAGTTTCTCCAGCCTTTTGTGTACCCAAGGTACAGTGAAATATGAGTTACGTACAGCCATATTCAGTGAAACTACACACAAAACATAAATGTAACATAAACATCCATCACAGTGGAATCCACATTCCTCGCTGTGATGGAAGGCAATAAAATTCAGTCATCTGCCTCCTTTGGTCACCCGTGGTGGTCCGGTAGCGATGTTACAAAAGGCCGTGTGCGCAACTTTGGCGCCTTTGGGGGGAGGGGTGGCGGGATTAAAATGCTGTTTTCTCCTGCCTGTCGGAGGCGAACTTCCTCAGGCTGTTAAGCTGTTGCAGAAAAATCATTCCGACTTCCATTCTCGGAAGTTTAAATTAAATTAAAAAAAATAAATAAAAAAAAAAATTAAAAAAAAATCGGGTGACAATTTAATCGCTGGAGGAAAATAAAACGCGACTTCTAACACCGTCAACGTCGACAACGGGACGGATCTCACGTTGGGGACAAAACAAAATGTAAGTCGTTTATTTTACATATAAACTTGCTTCTTAGGATGATTTTAATCAAAATTGCCTTGGCGAAAATGTGATTTTGGCCCCATACAAACCGGGAGTGTTTTCCTGCCGATATGGGGTTCAAATTTACTGCAACCGCAACTTTCCAATCGATTGCGTTCCACAAAAACCCACTGGCAAGATGATTAAAATGCCCATTCATTTACGGGAATTAAACTTTAAATTCCTTCCATTTTGCCTATAAATTCATGACAATGAGATTTAAAAATCATGTTATATTGTTAATTCTTGTGTGAATGTTATTTGGACACTTAGGCTATTTAAAAATGTTAACCTTTTCTTAAGAAATAGGTATATGTTTAGATCTAGTAATTGAATTTTGTAATTAGCTACAATTAGGTAACTAACTAATTATATGCTTTAATTTCAGGTCATCCAAGTAAGATTGTTTCATATTCGTTTCAGAATGCTTCAGTCTATAATAACTGAAAATTTCATTCAGTTCTCTTAATTTTTAAGAAAGTTATGGGCTTTTGACTGTCCTCGATCACAGCTTTTGAGTTAAGTCAATGGAAAAGCAATGGGGAACAAGATGCTAATTTCCGAGTATGAAGATGAATAGAAGAATAGAATCCTTTATTGTCATTGTACAATATACAACGAAATTTCGTTTGGCAGCATCTCCTTCTGTAGCAGCACCAAGCATAAATCGTAAAAAGAGATAAAAATAAATAAATAAATTAAAAAGTACAGTAAAAAACAGTAAGTGCAAATACAGTTAGGTAAATGAATGAAAAAGATTGTGTTTTTAAGTGCAGAAATTATTGTCCGTTGGCTGGAAGGTGGTAGTGTGTGTGTGTGTATGTATGTGTGTGTGTGAGTGTGTGTGTGTGTGTGTGTGTGGGGGGGGGGGGGGGTGTCATAGTTTCTGTAGCAGACTCTTCACAGCCATGGGGAAGAAACTGTTCTTCAGTCTGTTGGTTACGTGCTCTCATGATCTGAGTCTGCCAGAGGGGAGGATGGAGAATAGAGAGTGCCCTGGGTGGTGGGGTCATCCTGGATCTTTTTGGCCCGATGGAGGAGACGGCTTGAGTAGATCTCCTCCAAGCGTGGAAGTGGGGAGCCGATGATCCACTGAGCAGTCTTGATGACCCGCTGCAGTTGTTTCTTCTCAGATGCGGTGCAGCTGCATACCACACCGTGCATCCGTAGGTCAGGACACTCTCTATTGTGCAATGGTAAAAGTTTTCTCCAGCAGAGGTGGAGGGAGTCTGTTTCTCTTCAGCGTTCTCAGGAAGAACAGACGCTGCTGGGCCTTTTTAATAATGTGGGTGGTGTTCACAGTCCAGCCCAGGTCCTCTGAGATGTGCAGTCCGAGAAATTTGAAGTTTTTGACCCGCTCCACCTCTTCCCCGTTGATGTTCAGGCCTGAATGTAGTGTAGTCCTTGTCCTCCGGAAGTCAATGATGACTTCTTTTGTCTTCTTGGTGTTAAGGTTGAGGTGGTTGTCGCTGCACCAGGCCGTCAGTGCTCGGACCTCCTCCCTGTATGGTGCCTCATCCTCTTTGTTAATCAGTCCAACAATGGTTGTATCATCTGCAAATTTGATGAGGGTGTTGGAGCCATGGGTGGCAACGCAGTCGTGGGTGTACAGTGTGTACAAGACAGGACTCAGAACACAACCCTGGGGGACACCGGTGTTGAGGACAATGGTGGAGGACGTGGTGGTGCCCATTCTGACATACTGGGGTCTGTTAGTCAGGAAGTCTTTTATCCACAGACAGAGGGAGGTTCCAAGTTGCAGTGTCTGTAGTTTGTTGATCAGCCGGCTGGACTGATGGAGTTGAATGCTGAACTAAAGTCAACAAATAGCATCCTGATGTATGTGTTGGGACTTTCAATATGGGTGAGAGCGGAGTGGAGGGCAATGGAGTGGCGTCGTCTGTGGATCTTTTAGACTTGTAGGCGAACTGATGTTTGGTCAAAGCCGGTGGGATATGGGCCTTGACTTGTTGTAACACCAGCCTCTCCATGCATTTCATGATCACCGGTGTCAGGGCCACAGGCCGGTAATCATTCAGTCCCCATGATGGCAGAGGTTTTGGGCACAGGGATTAGGTGGCAGTTTTCAGGCAGGTGGGGACTGTGGCTTGCTGCAGCGAACGGTTAAAGATGTTAGTGAATACTGCAGCAAGCTGATGGGCACATGATTTCAGCACCTTCCCCTGGTACTCCATCGGTCCTGGTGCTTTGCTGGTGTTGATGCCTTGCAGGACTCGCAGTACCTGGTGTTGTAGGATGGTGGGGGGCTGGTCATGGTCTGATGGTGTCAGCTGTGTGTCCTCTGCCTGTCTGCTGTCCTCTTCAAAGCGGGAGAAAAGGTGTTAAGTTGATCTGGGAGAGAGGTGTCGGTGGGGGAGGGGGTGTTATGGTATCGTTTGTAATCTGTGATGTTCTGGATGCCTTTCCACATGGAGCGGGGGTTGGTTTTCCCTGAAGTTGGCCTCTATCTGCCCTCTGTATTTTGCTTTAGCAGCCTTGATGCCTCTGTTCAGGTCCACTCTGGCTTTTCTGTAGGCCCACCCTGTCTCCTGACCACAGTACTGAGTCCCTGGCCTGGAGTAGTTGCTCTAATGTTGGTGTTGAACCAGGGCTTTTTGTTGGGGAATATTTTTACCTGTTCCTTATTGTTACATTGTCCATGCAGAAGCTGATGTATGCCAGTACAGAGGAGTGTGGAGCTCAATGTCTGGTTCCTCAAACAGTTCCCATATGGTGTCCTCAAAACAGTCCTGCAAGGATAGTGTGGCCTCCTCAGTCCAGCATTGCATGGTCTTGTACTGTGGCTTGGACCTGCAGATGAGGGGCTTGTAAGCTGGTGTCAAGGCACAGGGAAAGATGGGGTCTGATTGTCCAAGGTGGGGGGAGGGTGTGGGCGTAGGATGGCCATAGCTTTTTAATACTGACGATATGAAAGTGAATTAGGTGTCAAATTAAACTTCTTTTTATGGTTTATCTGATGGGATAAATTGCAGACTTGATTTTTTAAATCTCAAAATGTTGTAACATTGCTCGGTCGGGTCCTTTGAGCAGAGCCCCCCCCCCTGGAGTCGCCGCTGCCGACGGTCCGGTGTCCAGGCCTCTCATCTCCGACATCGGGACGGATTGGAACACTCTGCAGCGTGGAGCTCCCGAGTCGGCCGCTTCTTACCGGCAACCACGGCGTCACAGTGTTAAAGTCCACAGGCCCTGCCGTCCAAGCACTTCTACTGCCGATCCATGGCAAAGGATCGTGGCTCCGTGATGTTAAAGTCCGCACCGTGCCTGCGGCTCGTTGGTTAGTATGGTGTTTACAGACTAGTCTAGTTTAGTTTGGACAGACTAGTCTGCCCGTACACTAACACACCTACACAATGGGGACAATTTACATTTATACCAAGTCTATTAACCTACAAACCGGCACGTCTTTGGAGCGTGGGAGGAAACCTGGGAAAACCCACGCGGTCACGGGGAGAACGTACAAACTCCACACAGACAGCACCCGATTCATGATAATAGACAATAGACAATAGGTGCAGGAATAGGCCATTCAGCCCTTCGAGCCAGCACCGCCATTCAATGTGATTAATAAAATGAGAACGGTGTAAGTCTCAATGGCTAGGATGCACTCAGAGAGTAGAAGGGCTTATTCTTGTGTCTCTTGTTGGTGACGCTGAACTTGGAGCTTTTGTTGGGTTTTGGGCGCCCTGCTGTTGCAAGGATGTGTTGGCGACGCTGAACTTGGAGCTTTGTGTTGGGTTTTGGGTGCCCTGCTGTTGCAAGGATGCCACTAAGCTGGGAAGGATGCAGAGAAGATTTATGAGGATGTTGCCAAGACTCGAGTGTATTATTAGATTGTATTAATAGAGAGTACTATTGATACAGAGTCATTATGTATCATAACAAGTACTTTAATTAGAATACATACATAGACCATCGAGATGAGAACTGTAGGCTCAAAAACGGCTGCCCGCATGCCACTAGGTGGCCATGGTGTGGAAACCAGACATGGATTATGAATCAGGTCATCAACTGCAAAACCAGACATGGATCAATACTGTTTAATCTACATCGTGCACCGTAGCTACAGGGAGCGGTTGGACAAGTATCTGACCAGAGCAGGGGATTCAAGAACCAGAGCGCGTGGATTTAAGTTGAGAGGAAAGATTTAATAGGAACCCGAGGGTCAGCTTTTTCCACACAGAGGGTGGTGGGTGTATGTCAGAGGAGGTGGTTGAGGCAGGTATAATAATAATAATAATAATAATAATTAAAAGACATTTGGACAGGTACATGGATAGGAAAGGCATGGAGGGAATTAAATGTAATACAAGTAGAGAGAGGTATGTGTGGAGCAAAGCGTGGCAAGTGCCTCACCTGTATCCACCACAGAAACATAGACAACAGGTGCAGGAGTAGGCGTTTCGGCCCTTCGAGCCAGCACCGTCATTCAATGTGATCATGGCTAAAGGTCCAGAAGATCACAATGTTCCTTTCACTGATGCAATAAGTCGAACATTACTCTAGACGTCAGGACAATAGTCATCATAGAGAAAGAACAGCAGGGCTTTAAGGAGAGAGGGGGAAAGTTTAAAGGAGATGTGCGGGGCAGGTTTTTTCACACAGAGGGCAGTGGGGACCTGGAACGCACTGCCAGGGGCGATGGTGGAGGCAGATACGATTGTGGGGTTTAAGAGGCCTTTTGATGGGCACCTGGATATGCAGGGAATGGAGGGATATGGATCACGTGCAGGCAGATAAGTCTTTTCATGCTGAATATCTTTTCATCCTGTTTGCCACAGACATTGCGGGCCGAAGGGCCTGTTGATGTGCTGTACTGTTCTATGTTCACGTGTCGCCATGCCCTCTAGTCTTTGACATTCCCAATCTGGGGAAAAGGTTCTGACTGTCTACCCTATCTATACCTCTCCATATAACCATATAACAATTACAGCAAGTAAACAGGCCCTCTCGCCCTTCCAGTCCGTGCCGACCATTTGTTTTCCCCTAGTCCCATCTACCTGCACTCAGACCATACCCCTCCATTCCCTTCACGTCCATATACCTATCCACTTTTCTTTTAAATGTTAAAATCGATCCTGCCTCCACCACTTCTGCTGGAAGCTCATTCCACACAGCCACCACCCTCTGAGTAAAGAAGTTCCCCCTCACGTTACCCCTAAACTTCTGTCCCTTTATTCTCATGTCAAACCCTCCTGGTTTAAATTCCTTTCCCACATGGAACATCTGCACACCCTCCTGATCTCAGCTCCCAAGCTCAGAGGAAATGGGTTGTCATCTTTCCCCTTTTCACAATAATGACGGCTCTCTTTGCTCGGCCTGGTTCCCACTCACATTACAATGGACAATAGGTGCAGGAGTAGGCCCTTTGAGCCAGCACCGCCATTCAATGTGATCATGGCTGATCATCCCCAATCAGTACCCCGTTCCTGCCTTCTCCCCATATCCCCTGACTCCGCTATCTAGTTCTCTCTTGAAAGCATCCAGAGAACCGGCCTCCTCCGCCCTCTGAGGCAGAGAATTCCACAGACTCACATCTCTCAGTGTGAAAAAGTGTTTCCTCATCTCCGTTCTAAATGGCTTACTCCTTATTCTTAAACTATGGCCCCTGGTTCTGGACTCCCCCAACATCGGGAACATGTTTCCTGCCTCTAGCGTGTCCAAACCCTAAATAATCTTATATGTTTCAATAAGATCCCCACTCATCGTTCTAAACTCCAGAGTGTACAAGCCCAGCTGCTCCATTCTGGATAATTGGTGTTGTCTGATACAATGCTTCTTCTTCACCGGCTCCAAGCCAATTACCACCCACAGATGTCAATAGAGACGACTCAAACAGGTTTGAATTCCATCCGGCTTAACGTATAGATCTACATCGTGGCAATTAGCCAATGTAAACAGGAACAAGATATCACCAAGGGGCCACCTAGTTTCATCGAATATGGAACAGAGGACATAGAACATAACACAGGAACAGGCTCTTCAGCCCACAATCTCTGTGACCACATTCTGAAACATTGCAGCAGGATCTGGAGCGATTGGCCAGGTGGGCGGAGGAATGGTTGATGGAATTTAATACAGAGAAATGTGAGATGCTACATTTTTGAGAAGCTTATCAAGGGCAGGACCTACACAGTGAATGGTCGGCCTCTGGGTAGTGTTGTAGAGCAGAGGGATCTAGAAGTACAGGTGCACGGTTCCTTGAAGGTCGAGTCGCAGGTAGATAAGGTGGTCAAAAAGGCTTTTGGCACATTAGCCTTCATCAGTCAGAGTATTGAGTATAGAAGTTGGGAGGTGATGTTGCAGTTGTATAAGACATTGGTGAGACCACATTTAGAATATTGTGTTCAGTTCTGGGCACCGTGTTATAGGAAAGATATTGTCACACTGGAAAGGGTTCAGAGAAGATTTTTGAGGATGTTGCCAGGACTAGAGGGTGTGAGCTACAGGGAGAGGTTGAGTAGGCTGGGTCTCTATTCCATGGAGCGCAGGATGATGAGGGGTGATCTTATAGAGGTGTACAAAATCATGAGAGGAATAGATCGGGTAGATGCACAGAGTCTCTTGCCCAGAGTAGGGGAATCGTGCACCAGAGGACAGAGGTTCAAGGTGAAAGGAAAATGGTTAAGAAAAAAGCATTAATAGAGAGCTAGATAGGGCTCTTAAAGATAGCAGAGTCAGGGGATATGGGGAGAAGGCAGGAACAGGGTACTGATTGGGGATGATCAGCCATGATCACATTAAATGGCGGTGCTAGCTCAAAGGGCTGAATGGCCTTCTCCTGCACCTATTGTCTATTGATAGGAATGTGAGGGGTATGTTTTTCACACAAAGGTGATGGAGATGGTGAGGTGAGAGATGGTGAGGCAATGGCTTTATGCATGGGAGCCCAGGTTGTGTGTGGCTGTCCGCTGGTCAACACAGCATTGCCCCATCATGCTTGGCTGCATCTGCCCTCTAACTGTGCTTCTCCTCCACTACTTTCCAGAGGAAGTCTGTTTGTGTCCCTGGAGGAAGTGTTTCACATGAGAACAATGCGTGGGAACCGCACTGGAAAACCGGCATTCCCACAGACAGGGCTGCGCAAACAAACTACTGTGGTTTTTATAGAGTTTAGAAATTCTTGCTTCACTAGGAGCAAACTTTCATTGGTCCTCAGAGACAACAGCTCACTTGGTTTGGACGACATCAAGGAGGAATACTTTGAACAATATGCAAGCGTAGTCGGAGATTTTGATGCTAAAATAAGAGCAGGAAATCTTGTTTTCCAGATGTCCGTGACCTCTTGTGTTGTCAGATTCTTCTTCCAGGGGTGACGAGCCTTGGCTTCCCAGAGGAGGAGAGTCAGGCAGACAAGGCGCTTTTGGAATGGTGTTGAGTACAATGGTTGGGACTGCCACATGCTGAGAGAATGGAGCGGCTGGGCTTGTACACTCTGGAGTTTAGAAGGATGAGAGGGGATCATATTGAAACATAAGATTGTTAAGGGTTTGGACACGCTAGAGGCAGGAAACATGTTCCCGATGTCAGAGGAGTCCAGAACCAGGGGCCACAGTTTAAGAATAAGGAATAAGCCATTTAGAACGGAGACGAGGAAACACTTTTTCTCACAGAGAGTGGTGAGTCTGTGGAATTCTCTGCCTCAGAGGGCAGTGGAGGCCAGTTCCCTGGATGCTTTCAAGAGAGAGCTAGATAGGGCTCTTGAAGATCGGAGTCAGGGGATATGGGGAGAAGGCAGGAACGGGGTACTGATTGGGGATGATCAGCCATGATCATATTGAATGGCGGTGCTGGCTCGAAGGGCCAAATGGCCTACTCCTGCACCTATTGTCTAACTCTACCCACTGCACCATCACCCCTTCTCCAGGGGATTATCTATACATTGTCTCTCAAAGCTTTCTTCAATGCACTTAATGTTGAATCCTGTACCTAACTCAGTTGTAATCATGTATAATCTTTTCACTGACTATATAAAGAGCAACAGATAACGCTTTCACTGTACTCGGTGCACAGAGTAATGTGTAGGATCGTGTTAGTGTGCAGGGATCGCTAGTTGGTGCGGGCTTGGTGGGCCGAAGGTCCTGTTTCTTCTCCGTGGATTGTCACCTTGTCGTGGTGGAGAAGCTTGTGTGGTCCTGAGATCCTGAGAGCGATGCCGTCTGGAGCTATGCTCCTGGCAGGGCCACCCATGGCGGTAAGGTCGAGGGGGAGGTCTCTGACAAAGAGCAATCCAACCAAGACCTCAACGGTGGAACAGGCGGAGGACGATGGCTGACCTTAGTGGAGCGTCACAACGGCTGGGAAGGGGGATGAAGGCTGCAGCAGAAAAGGGTCTCCGGTCGTCTTGGACTCCATGCCACTGGATCCTGACCCAGATCTGGCAAGGACCGTGGGGTGGCTGTCTGTGCACCAGTCTCCCCACGTTAACAAAGTCACGCACAGGCGTCCTCCAACCCTGGAGAGACTCATGGTCAGCCACGACCGAAGGTGAAGCCTAAGAGGGTGGGCCGATGGTCCTGCTTCTGCACTATCTCTAAACTAAACTATAGCTCTGTGACTCGACAGCCAGCGTGACCTGACATGCCACGTGTGTGCCCTTGGTGTGGGTGTGACAGGGCGTTTGTGTACCTACATCAGGGCAGCAGAGGCTGAGACTCTACAGCAAACACGCACAATGCCTCAGGTGTGACGTTACCTGTGAACGGAGACATCCCTGTCCTCAATGACCCCAGTGTTTCACGGACGGATTCCACTCATCAGTCTATGAAAGTAAGCATGCAGGTACAGCAGGCAGTGAAGAAAGCGAATGGCATGTTGGCATTCAGAGGGCGGTGGAGGCCGGTTCTCTGGATGCTTTCAAGAGAGAGCTAGATAGGGCTCTTAAAGATAGCGGAGTCAGGGGATATTAGTGTACTGTACTTTGTATTTTGTATTGTATTTTTGTATTGTATATTGTATTTTGTGTTGTATCTAGGTTAAGGGAAGTATGAGTGCCAGGGCAGTGTACTGTTCTGGACGTCAGATGTGGGAGGTCAGGGAATCTGATAGCCCTCCAGATGTCCACATCTGCACCAGGTGTGTCGAGATGGGGCTCCTAAAGGAGTGTGTTAGGAACCTGGAGCAGCAGCTCGATGACCTCCGTCTGGTCAGGGAGAGTGAGGAGGTCATAGAGAGGAGCTACAGGGAGGTAGTCACTCCCAGACCACAGGAGGCAGACACATGGGTCACGGTTAGGAGAGGCAAGGGGCAGAGGCAGGCGCTAGAGAGTCAGACAGACTAGGCGTTTTTGGAATGGTGTTGAGTACAAAGGTTGGGACTGTCATACGCTGAGAGAATGGAGTGGCTGGGCGTGCACTCTGGAGTTTAGAAGGATGAGAGGGCATCTTATTGAAACATATAAGATTATTAAGGGATTGGACACGCTAGAGGCAGGAAACATGTTCCCGATGTTGGGGGAGTCCAGAACCAGGGGCCACAGTTTAAGAATAAGAGGCAAGCCTAGAACGGAGATGAGGAAAAACATTTTCACACAGAGTTGTGAGTCTGTGGAATTCTCTGCTGGATTGGCACGGCCTTTCCGACCGGAGAGCGACCAGAGCGTCAGCAGCAGCGCAGCGCGGAATTACCATGTGGAGTCTGGGATCCTGTCGAGGATCGCCAGCGTTGGAGCTCCGATCATGGAGCCTGCTGACGTGACCTCTATGTTCCTTCTTCAACTTGGAGTTCATGTGATAGGAGCAGAATTAGGCCATTCGGCCCATCAAGTCTTCCGCCATTCAATCATGGCTGATCTATCTCTCCCTCCTAACCCCAATCTCCTGCCTTCTCCCCATAGCCCGACACCCGTACTAATCAACAATCTGACAATCTCTGCCTTAGAAATATCCATTCTTGGCCTCCACAGCCTTTTGTGGCAATGAGTTCCACAGGTTCACCACTCTCTGCCTAAATAAAATCCCCCTTCCTAAAAAAGGTCCATTAATTCTGAGGCTGTGACCACTAGTCCTAGACTCTCCCACTAGTGGAAACATCTCTCTCCACATCCACTTATCCAGGCCTTTCACTGTTCGGTGAAGTTTCGATGAGGGGGAGGCAATGCGGGCAGGAAGTTGTATATCAGGTTCGGATCAGAGGTGATGAAGAGAAGATGCTAATCTCTACGCCTGGTTCAATGTGTGTGTGCTCAAAGGCAGAAAGCGAGGGCGTGAATGGGGAGTGTTTAAGAAAGAACTGCAGATGCTGGAAAAATCAAAGGTAGACAAAAATGCTGGAGGAACTCAGCGGGTGAGGCAGCATCTATGGAGACAAGGAATAGGCGACGTTTTGGGTCCGATTCAGATTCTAACGTTATTGCCATTGTGCAGTGTACAGTACAGAGACAATGAAATGCAGTTAGCATCTCACCCAGAAGAGCCAACACAGAATAATGAACAGTAAAATATATATATGTGCAAACAGTCTCAGTAGTGCAATTTTACTGGGGAAGGAGTGTCCGGGGGGGGTGACAGGCAATCACCGAGGTGCAGAGTTAAGCAGTGTAACAGCCGCAGGGAAGAAGCTGTTCCTGAACCTGCTGGTCCCGCAACGGAGGGACCCGTAGCGCCTCCCCGGATGGGAGGAGGGTAAACAGTCTGTGGCTGGGGTGAGACCCGTCCGTGACGATGCTGCACGCCCTTCGCAGACATCGCTTGCTCTGGACAGACTCAATGGAGGGGAGTGAGGAACCGGTGATGCATTGGGCGATCTTCACCACCCTCTGCAGAGCTTTCCGGTCAGAGACAAAGCAGTTGCCGTACCATACTGTGATACAGTTGGTAAGGATGCTCTCGATGGTGCAGCGGTAGAAGTTCACCAGAATCTGAGGAGACAGATGGACCTTCTTTAGTCTCCTCAGGAAGAAGAGACGCTGGTGAGCCTTCTTGATCAGTGTTGAGGTATTGTGGGTCCAAGAGAAGTCATTAGAGATGTTGACCCCCAGAAACCCATCAGATGTTGACCCCCAGGATTTGATAAAGGACCTCGAGGTTAATGAGCCATTAGGAGGCAGTGACCATAACATGGTCAGGTTTAATCTACAATTGGAGAGGGAGAAGAGTAGATCGGAGGTGTCAGTGTTGCAGTTGAATAAAGGGGACTATGGGGCCATGAGGGAGGAGCTGGCCAAAGTTGACTGGAAAGATACACTAGCAGGGATGACAGTCTGCATCCCAGGGTACTTAAGGAAGTGGCTCTGGAAATCGTGGATGCTTTGGTGATAATTTTCCAATGTTCTATAGACTCAGGATCAGTTCCTGTGGATTGGAGGGAAGCTAATGTTATCCCACTTTTTAAGAAAGGCGGGAGAGAGAAAACAGGGAATTATAGACCAGTTAGCCTGACATCGGTGGTGGGGAAGATGCTGGAGTCAATTATAAAAGATGAGATAGCCGCTAATTTGGATAGCAGTAACAGGATCGGTCCGAGTCAGTATGGATTTATGAAGGGGAAAATCATGCTCGACTAATCTTCTGGAATTTTTTGAAGATGTAACTAGGAAAATGGACAAGGGAGAGCCAGTGGATGTAGTGTACCTGGACTTTCAGAAAGCATTTGATAAGGTCCCACATAGGAGATTAGTGGGCAAAATTAGGGCACATGGTATTGGGGGTAGAGTGCTGACATGGATAGAGAAGTGGTTGGCAGACAGGAAACAAAGAGTAGGGATTAACGGGTCAATTTCAGAATGGCAGGCAGTGACTAGTGGGGTACCGCAAGGCTCGGTGCTGGGACCCCAGCTATTTACAATATACATTAATGATTTAGATGAAGGGATTCAAAGTAACATTAGCAAATTTGCACAAAGCTGGGTGGCAGTGTGAACTGTGAGGAGGATGCTATGAGAATGCAGGGTGACTTGGACAATTTGTACCCCAATCAGTACCCCGTTCCTGCCTTCTCCCCATATCCCCTGACTCCGCTATCTTTAAGAGCCCTATCTAGCTTCCTCTTGAAAGTATCCAGAGAACCGGCCTCCACCGCCCTCTGAGGCAGAGAATTCCACAGACACCACTGTCTGTGAGAAAAGCGTTACCTCATCTCCGTTCTAAATGGAGGTTTTTGTCAGTCTCCCTAATGGTCAACAGTGGTTTCCGTTTTAAAAATCGGTAATTTTTTAGTCGAAGCCGGTTGCGATGCAATTTGAAGGTGGTTGCCGGAGGACAAAAACCTCCGGGAACCGCACGGAAACCTTGGGTGGGGCACAAAGTCTCCAGAGATTTCCGTTCAGGTTTCCTAAGTGGGACAGGGGCATTATTCTTAAACTGTGGCCCCTGGTTCTGGACTCCCCCAACATCGGGAACACGTTTCCTGCCTCTAGCGAGTCCAAACCCTTAACAATCTTGAAATAATTTTGAAAATTGATCTGGTTTGGAAAGTTGCAGGGGCCATCAGACTTTACTAATATTGAAACAATGTTGTTCTCTTCACGGCTTTGAGCTGTGAAGTGGCAGAGATTCACGACTGCTCCTCCAGCCAGGGCTGAGGCACCAGCAGACAGGCGGGCGGGCGGGTGGATGATGTTGTACCAGCGTTCACAAAGGACAAGGGGGGACAAGCCAGGGGACAGGTCGCTGCGTCCAAGCAGCCACCTGCAAGGCAAGGGTGATCAGTGACAGTCAGCATGGCTTTGTGTGTGGGTGGTAGACTAAACTGCTGGGAAGGAGGGAGATGGCAAGGACTACCTGAAATTGGAGGTCAATGTTTATACCGCCAAGGTGTAAACTATCCAAGCAAAATATGAGGTGCTGTTCCTCCAATTAACCTCCCCCCTCGACTCCATCCAAGGACCCAAGCAGTCTTTCCAGGTGCGGCAGAGGTTCACCTGCACCTCCTCCAACCTCATCTATTGCATCCGCTGCTCTAGGTGTCAGCTGCTCCACATCGGTGAGACCAAGCGCAGGTTTGGCGATCGCTTCGCCCAACGCCTCCACTCGGTTCGCAATAACCAACCTGATCTCCTGGTGGCTCAGCACTTCAACTCCCCCTCCCATTCCCAATCTGACCTTTCTGTCCTGGGCCTCCTCCATGGCCAGAGTGAGTCCCACCCTAAATTGGAGGAGCAGCACCTCATATTTAGCTTGGGTAGTTTACACCCCAGCGGTATGAACATTGACTTCTCCAATTTCAGGTAGTCCTTGCTTTCTCCCTCCTTCTCTTCCCATCCCTCCCACAGCCCACTGTCTCCGACTCTTCCTTTCTTCTTCCTGACCCCCCCCTCACCAACATCAGTCTGAAGAAGGGCGTCGACCCGAAACGTCACCTACTCCTTCGCTCCATACCGCACCCGCTGAGTTTCTCCAGCATTTTTGTCTACCTTCGATTTTTCCAGCACCTGCAGCTCTTTCTTAAACATTTCTCACCAATCTGATTGAGCTCTGAGGTGGTCACCAGTAGGATTTGATGATGGGAAGAGCAGTAGACGTTGACCTGGTGGTTGCAGTAAGAGTTTAGAGATACAGCGTGGAAACAGGCCCTTCGGCCCATCGACCAGCCATCCCCGCACACTAACACTATCCCACACACACTAGGGGCAATTTACATTTACACCAAGCCAATCAACCTACAAACATGCGCCTCTTTGGAATGTGGGAGGAAACCGAGGATCTCGGAGAAAAGCCTCGCAGGTCACGTGGAGAGCGTGTAAACTGTGTACAGACGGCGCCCGTAGTCAGGATTGAACCGTCTCTGGCGCTGGGAGGCAGCAGCTCTACCGCTGCACCACCGTGCTGCTTCTAAGTCTAGGTTGTAATGCCACCGATAAGTGGAAATGTAACATTTTTAAAATACGCACCAACACGAGGCAGGAGCAAGCCCTTCGGTCTACGATATCCATGCTCAACATGGTGATAAATTATTGTTAAAGGAGGAACTGCAGATGCTGGAAAATCGAGGGGACACAAAATGCTGGAGAAACTCAGCGGGTGCAGCAGCATCTATGGAGCGAAGGAGATAGGCAACGTTTCGGGCCGAAACCCTTCTTCAGACTGATAAGTTAAACTATCCTCATCTGCCTGCACCTGACCCACATCCCTCCATTCCTTGCATATCCATGTGTCTGTCTAAGTCTCTTAAACACCACTATCGTATCTGCCTCCACCACCAACACTGGCAGTGGGTTCCAGGCACCCACCACCTTCTGTGTAAAAAAACCTGCCCCGCACATCTCCTTTAAACTTTGCCCCTCTCATCTTTTAACATTCCCATCCTAGGACAAAGGTGATGACTGTCTGCCCTGTCCCTGCCTCTCATCATGTTATAGTTTGAACTGAAAAACCGATACGTTGCCCATTTACTTCCCACCATAGATGCTGCCTCACCCGCTGAGTTTCTCCAGCACTTTTATCTACCTTTGATTTTCCAGCATCTGCAGTTCATTCTTAAACTACTTATATATGTATATAGTTACTGATATACAGTATGTAACCAGTTTCGGAGCACAGAAGGATGTGGGGTGATCTTATGGAGGTGTACTAAATCCTGAGAGGAATAGATCAGGTAGATGCACTGAATCTCTTGCCCAGAGAAGGGGAATCGAGGACCAGAGGACATGCGCTGTTATAATACCTGCCTCACCTACCTCCTCTGGCAGCTCGCTCCATACACCCACCACCCTCAAGGAGCGGAGGATATAGGTTTAAGGTGAAGAGGAAAAGATTTAATGGGAATCTGGGGCATATCGTTATACAAGACGTTGGTGAGGCCACATTTAGAATATTGTGTTCAGTTCTGGGCACCATGTTATAGGAAAGATATTGTCAAGCTGGAAAGGGTTCAGAGAAGATTTTTGAGGATGTTGCCAGGACTAGAGGGTGTGAGCTACAGGGAGAGGTTGAGTAGGCTGGGTCTCTATTCCATGGAGCGCAGGAGGATGAGGGGTGATCTTATAGAGGTGTACAAAATCATGAGAGGAATAGATCGGGTAGATGCACAGAGTCTCTTGCCCAGAGTTGGGGAATCGAGGACCAGAGGACATAGGTTTAAGGTGAGGGGGAAAAGATTTAATAGGAATCTGAGGGGTAACTTTTCCACACAGAGGGTGGTGGGTGTATGGAACAAGCTGCCAGAGGAGGTAGTTGAGGCTGGGACTATCCCAACGTTTAAGAAACAGTTAGACAGGTACATGGATAGGACAGGTTTGGAGGGATATGGACCAAGCGCAGGCAGGTGGGACTAGTGTAGCTGGGACATGTTGGCCGGTGTGGGCAAGTTGGGCTGAAGGGCCTGTTTCCGTGCTGTATCACAGGTTGGGAGAGTGGGCAGAGAAGTGGCAGATGGAATATAGTGCGGCAGAGTGTGGAGTCATGCAATGTGGCAGTGGGAATAAAGGCAGAGACTATTTTCTAAATGGGGAGAAAATCCAAAAATCGGAGGAGCAAAGGGGTGCACTTGGGAGCTGGTGCAGGATTCCCAAAAAGTTACTCTGCAAGTCGAATCGGTAATAAAGAAAGCAAACTCAATGGTAGCATTTATTTCAAGAGGGCTTGTAAAAACAGGGATGTAATGCTGAGGCTGTATAAGGTGCTGGTAAGGCCTTATCTGGAATATTGTGAGGAATTTTGGGCACCATATCTGAAGAAGGGTGTGCTGGCTCTCGAGAGGATGGGGGAGGGACAGAGAGAGAGAGAGAGGGGATGCAAGGGTTACTAGAGAAATCAATACTTGTCCCGCTGGGATGCGAGCTGCTCGTGAAATACGAGATCCTCCAATGTAGTTGCAATGCCCGGTTTATTAAAAACATGGTCCATATATTGATGCCGAGACAGCAATAATGAACGAGGATATTGACAACACTATTACATTGCGATGACAAGGGGAATATTTTGCCAGTTTATGTCCGATAGTGAAAGCATGCATGGTAACATACAGTTGATAAGAGGCTGTGTTGCAAATTGCAAAGAATGGTTGCAGATTAGATCAAAGAGATCTCTCGTTGAGAATGTAACATTAAAGCCCATCGTCATTTACTGGATGACTATTCAAATGTTTGTGTGTAATACCGTAAAATAAACCACAGAGGCATCTCATATGGACAACAAATTCTAACGGCAAAAACAAAAGTTCACTTGCATGGAAGCATCCATGCAGGCTGTAAAAACAATGTACAGCCTGTGCTTCACGGCTTGGTTCGGTAACTCGGGCACCTGGGAATGAAGGGATCTACAGGAGGCACTGCCTGAAAATGGCAGCCAGCATCAGAGACCCACACCACCCTGGCCACGCTCCCCTTCCCTCTCTCCCTATAGCTCACACCCTCTAGTCCTGGCAACATCCTCGTAAATCTACTCTGAACCCTTTCTAGCTTGACAATATCTTTCCTATAACATGGTGCCCAGAACTGAGCACAATATTCTACATGTGGTCTCACCAACGTCTTATACAACTGCAACATCACCTCCCAACTTCTATACTCAATACTCTGACTGATGAAGGCCAAAGTGCCAAAAGCCTTTTTGACCACCTTATCTACCTGCGACTCGACCTTCAAGGAACCGTGCACCTGTACTCCTAGATCCCTCTGCTCTACAACACTACCCAGAGGCCGACCATTCACTGTGTAGGTCCTACCCTTGTTAGATGTCCCAAAATGCAACACCTCACACTTCTCTGTATTAAATTCCATCAACCGTTCCTCCGCCCACCTGGCCAATCGACCCAAAACCACCCACTTTTGTATCATCAGCAAACTTGCTAATCTTGCCCTGTATGTTCTCATCCAAATCATTGATGTAGATGACAAACAGTAACGGGCCCAGCACCGAACCCTGAGGCACACCACTAGTCACAGGCCTCCAGTCTGAGAAGCAACCTTCCACCATCACCCTCTGCTTCCTTCCATGGAGCCAATTTGCTCTCCATTCAGCTATCTCTCCTGGGATGCCATGCCTTACTTAGTAACATCACGAGAGGCACAGAGGCACTGAGCTGTACAGCATGGAACCAGCCCCTTCTGTTTACTTCATACACATCGACCAAGTTGGCATAGACAATAGGTGCAGGATTAGGCCATTTGGCCCTTCGAACCAGCACCGCCGTTGAATGTGACCATGGCAATGTGATCATACCAAGCCAGTCCCAATTGCCTGCACTTGTCCCATATCCCTACGACCTCTCCTGTACATATCTTTACTGACTTCATTCATTTCACCACCAACTTCCATCCGGCACTCAAATACACTTGGACCATTTCCGACATTTCCCTACCATTCCTTGACCTCACCATCTCTATTGCAGGTGATACACTCCTGACCGACATCCACTACAAACCCACTGACTCCCACAGCTACCTGGACTACTCTTCCTCCCACCCTGCTTCCTGTAAGGACTCCATCCCCTATTCCCAATTCCTCCGTCTACACCGCATCTGCTCCCAGGATGAGGTGTTTCACACCAGGTCATCACAAATGGCCTCATTCTTCAGAGAACGGGGATTCCCCTCCCCCACTATTGATGAGGCTCGCACCAGGGTCTCCTCCATACCCCGCAACACTGCCCTCGCTCCCCATTCCCCCACTCGCAAACAGGGCAGAGTCCCCCTGGTCCTCACCTTTCACCCCACCAGCCGGCAAATACAACACATAGTCCTCCGCCAGTTTCGCCACCTCCAACGTGACCCCTCCACCCGCCACATCTTCCCATCTCCCCCCCTGTCTGCCTTCCGCAAAGACCGCTCCCTCCGCGACTCCCTTGTCAATTCTTCCCTCCCCTCCCGCTCTACTCCTTCCCCGGGCACTTTCCCTTGCAACCGCAAGAAATGCAACACTTGTCCCTTCACCTCCCCCCTCCACTCCTTTCAGGGACCCAAGCAGTCCTTCCAGGTCCGACAGAGGTTCACCTGCACCTCCTCCAACCTCATCTACTGCATCCGCTGCTCCAGATGCCAGATGATCTATATCGGTGAGACCAAGCGGAGGCTTGGCGATCGTTTCGCCGAACACCTCCGCTCGGTCCGCAAAAACCAACCCGACCTCCCGGTCGCTCAGCACTTCAACTCCCCCTCCCATTCCGTATCCGACCTCTCGGTCCTGGGCCTCCTCCACGGCCAGAGTGAGCAACACCGCAAGTTGGAGGAACAGCACCTCATATTCCGCTTGGGGAGTTTGCATCCTTTGGGCTTGAACATTGAATTTTCTCAATTCTGTTAATCCTTGCTGTCTCCTCCCCTTCCCACCTCTCCCTCAGCCCTCGGGCCCTGGCATTCCCTCTATCTCTATCTCCCTCCCCCACCCTAGTCGCACTAGCTTCTCATTTTCACACCACAAACAGCTTACAATGGCTTGTTCCCTTTATCATCGATACTTTTTTGCATATCTTTCATTCATTGTTCTTTATCTCTCACATCACCGTCTATATCTCTCGTTTCCCTGATCCCTGACCAGTTTGAAGAAGGGTCTCGACCCGAAACGTCGCCTATCTCCTTCGCTCCTTAGATGCTGCTGCACCCGCTGAGTTTCTCCAGCATTTTGTGTAACCCCCCCCCCGTCCATATCTCTGTCTGAATGCCTTTTAAAAGTGGTAATTATTTCCGCTTGTACAGCTTCCTCTGGCAGCTCGCTCCAGATACGGACTACCCTCTGAGTGGAACAGTTGCCCCTGAGATCTCTGGTAAATCTCACATTGAGCCAATCCTTTGCACTGGGAGAACATTCTGCTGGAGGAGGTCGTTGCGGCAGAAACTGGGACAACATTTAAAACACATTTGGACAGGTACATCGATAGGAAATATTTAGGGGGATATTGGGGCAAATACGGGCAGCTGGGACTAGTGTGGATGGGGCATTATGGATGGTATTGGCCAGCTGGGCCAAAGGGCCTGTTTCCGTGTTATATGACTATGAGGTAATAGCCACAGAATTAAAGGATGTTCCTGTACCTGACATGACAATAAACTCAACTGAACTGAACTCAATGCAAATTTTTCATTTTCATAATTATATCAGTGTAGGTCCATCTACAAAATAACACTTATTTTTTGGGGGAATTTATTATATTAGAAGCAATTGCACAGGGATAAGACGATCGACATAACAGTTATACAATTATTGTACAGCTTTATTTTTAACGTTGTAACCTAAATTTAAAAAGAGAAAAAGGAAAAGAGAGAAGAAAGAAGAGAATGAATAAAAAGTAAAATACAAGAGAGCAGGAAAAAGACCCTAAGCTACCAAAGAGGAGCAGGAGAAGAGAAAACAAAAGATGGAGATACACCACCTCCCCCCCCCTCCCCCGGCATCAGGTTTAAATTTGTGTTTAACCATTCTGTTGCAGAAATCAGTAAAAGGCGACCACGTCTTAAGAACTTGATCTGCTTTTTCCGCCAAGACAAGCCTAATGTTTTCTAAATGTAGTGTCTCGGACATATCCGTAATCCACATCCTCACTGTAGGGACTGTTGTCTGTTACCAAAATTGGAGTATTAATTTTTTCGCCATTATTAGGTCGTAATTGAGGAAACATCTTTGAAATATCGTGAGCTTAGAGCAGGCCTCTGACATACCGAATGTGATCAGTTTTATATCTGGTTCCAATTTAATTTTAAGTATTTTGGAGAAGATATCAAATATTCCCCTCGAGATGTTTTGTAACTTTATACAGGAAGCGAAGGAATGGGTTATAGTCGCTTCTTGGCGGAGACATTTATCACAAATAGCAGAGAGGTTTGGGAAGATCTTGTTCAATTTGGTCTTTGAATAGTAGAGTCTGTGCAGTATTTTAAATAGTATCAGGGAGTGCCTGACATTGAGAGAGCAGTAGTGTATGCATAGAAGGCTTTCCTCCCAGCTAACCTTTGAAATGAATAAACCCAATTTGTCTTCCCATGCTCACCTATGCATCTCAGAAGATGGGATGTGTGCAATTAAAAGAGTGTTGTAAATGTAGGATATTAACTTGCTTGTATCAGCCTGTCTATTCATGCATTTGTCTAGTATATCTGGACCCATAAAATGACAGTCTTGTGTACAACATTTAACATTTCATCTGATCATAAATACCCAAAGTGCGCAAAGTGATAACAAATGCAGAGACCTATTACACACAAGGTTGTCAGGTTGTGGTTTCAAATGAGCAGGGACCTGATTCAAACTTACCAAATAGTGAAAGGCCTGGATAGAGTGGATGTGGAGAGGATGTTTCCACTAGTGGGAGAGTCTAGGACTAGAGAACAATTCCTTCGTCTTCATGGCTCGGTTTTTGCTCTGACATGCACTGTCAACTGTGGGACCTTATATAGACAGGTGTGTGCCTTTCCAAATCATGTCCAATCAATTTAATTTACCACTGGTAGACTCCAATCAAGTTGTAGAAACATCTCAAGGATAATCAATGGAAACTGGATGAACCTGAGCTCAATTTTGAGTGTCATAGCAAAGGGTCTGAATACTTATGTAAATGTGATCTTTCAGTTATTTATTTTTAATCACTTTTTTAATGCAAAGTTTTCTAAACACCTGTTTCCCCTTCTTCATTCTGGGGTATTTTGTGTAGATTGATGATAAAAAAAAAAGAATTTAATCAATTTTAATATAAGGCTGTAACGTAACAAAATGTGGAAAAAGTGAAGGGGTCTGAATACTTTCTGAATGCAGTGTAGTTTCTTGATTAGTACGGGTGTCAGGGGTTACGGGGAGAAGGCAGGATAATGGGGTTAGGAGGGAGACATAGATCAGCCATGATTGGCGGAGTAGGCAATGGGCCGAATGGCCTCATTCTGCTCCTATCACATTATAAATTTATGACATTGAATCTATGACACACTGGTGGAGACTTGAGGACCTGATAAACTCACCTGGACAGGTGCTGGAATACAATAGATGCAAGTCAAATCAAGTCACTTTTATTTCTATAGCACATTTAAAAAACAACTCTCGTTGGCCAAAGTGCTTTACATTGGTGGAGGTACTAACGTTATACAACAGTGATTCATAGATTAAGTACATACATAAATACACACATATAGCCCTCCCTCAGAGGACGTCAAGAAAGGCTTGAGAGTAAAGATGAGTTTTAAGTCTCGACTTAAAGGAGTCGATGGAGGGGGCAGTTCTGATGGGAAGCGGGATGCTGTTCCACAGTCTAGGAGCTGCAACCGCAAAGGCGCGGTCGGTCGCCCCTGAGCTTATGCCTAGACCGCGGGATGTTCAGTAACCCCAAGTCGGCCGATCTGAGGGACCTGGAGGTGGTGTGGTGGGTGAGCAGGTTTTTGCAGAATCCACTAGGGACGCCAGACTGCCAGCAGCCTCTGCCTGCAGCCCGTTTGTTTTTCCATCTTTTTTTAAATTTTGAGTCCGTTTAAAGTCTGTTTTTGGGGAAACTTTAACTTTTCTATGTGGGGGAGGGGGGCAGGGTAAGGGGGAAACTAACTCCCAGTCGTTTCCTGGCGGGGACGCGACTATTTCTCCGAGTCGCGTCCTCGCCCCCCACCTCGCGGCCTACCTCCTGGATCGGAGCGGCCTTTCCTGCCGGGGACCGGGAACCGGACCAGAGCTGCAGCAGTGGCAGCACGGCGCTGGAGTCACCACGGAGCGGGCGATGCCTACCTGGGTCGCCGTTGGAGCTCCGGAGCGCTGGGCCGCTGCTCCAACATCGTGGAGCTCTGGTTTAGAGAGCTCCCAACACGGGCGGCGCTGACCGTCATCCTGGAGTCCTGGGGCCCTTGCCGAGGGCCTCCAGCGCTGCATCTCCACCCGGCGCAGCCAGTGGACTTTGGGAGCCGTGGACTCCGGTAGGAGGGGGCCGACTCAGGGTCCAGGCCGCTGAGGACATCCCCCAGCCCCGACGTCGGACTTACATCACCCCGGGGAGTGGGCCTGAACATCGGGCCGCCCGTAGCGGCGACTGCAGGGGGCTCGGGGAGGCCCCGACCACGGGGGAACAGTGGGGAACATTGGGAAGAGACTGACTTTGGTGCCTTCCCTCACAGTGGGAAATGTTGATCCTGCTGTGGGGGGATATTTTATGTTGAATCCCATCTACTCCATGTTGTGTTCTTTATTTTTACTGTATGGCTGTATGGGGATTTCATTTCGCTGTGCCAGTTGGCACATGTGACAAATAAATGCATCTTATCTTATCTTATCTTTTGATGTAGGTGGGGGCAAGGCCGTTAAGGGCTTTGTAAACATAAAGAAGGATCTTGAAATTGATTCGGAACCGCACAGGGAGCCAGTGGAGAGAGGCCAGGATCGGGGTGATGTGGTCCCTTTTTCGGGTGCCCGTCAGGAGTCTCGCTGCGGTGTTTGTGGACCAGTTGCAGGCGGGACAGGGAAGATTGGCTGATGCCAGTGTAGAAGGGAGTTGCAGTAATCGAGGTGGGAGGAGATACAATGTGTGGATGATCTTTTCGAGGTTGTCAAACTGGAGATATTGTTTTATTTTAGCTATCGTTCGAAGCTGGAAGAAGCGAGCTTTTACCACGGCATTGACTTGTTTGTCAAATTTCAACGCTGAGTCAAATATCACGCCAAGGTTTTTGACGTGAGGTTTGAGTAATGGGGTAAGGCTTCCAAGGCTGCCTGCTATCATTTTGATTGAGTCCGAGGGGCCGAGAAGGATGACCTCAGACTTACTCTCGTTTAGTTGGAGGAAGTTCTGGGCCATCCAACACTTTATATCCTCAAGGCAATGGGTAAGGTTAAGTAGATTTGATCAGTTGCTGGGCTTCAGGGGGAGGTACAGTTTGTGTATCGTCTGCATAGCAGTGGAAGGAAATGCCGTGCCTTTGAATGACTTGGCCTAAGGGGAGCATATACAGGGAGAAGAGAATGGGGCCAAGGATGGAACCTTGTGGAACCCCACAGCAGAGGCTAGCTGGGGAGGAGAAAGAGTTACCTATGTTAGTAGAGAAACTCCTACCTTTGAGGTAGATTGAAAGAGTTGAATTGAAAGAGTATTAAACGTTAAACTAATTACCAGGGATACAATGCCATTACTCATCAATGGGTTTGGCTCGATCACATTCCACATAACTAATCCTCTTGTACAGTGTAAGCACAAAGCGATGGGCATGTCCACAATGCCTAACGATAGCTACTGCATTCCCCACAGTAATACGTGGCATTATGACCAGTGGTGCACTTTGTTCATTCCTTCCCCTCTCTCCAGTGCGTGTTCATCCCAGCCAGGGCAAGTCAGCTCAAACTATTAGGCAGACACAAAATACTGGAGTAACTCAGCGGGACAGGCAGCATCTCTGGAGAGAAGGAATGGGTGACGTTTCGGGCCGAGACCCTGCAGACTGAGAGTCATGGGAGAGGGAAACGATAGATATGGTGGGGTAAGTTGTGAAAATGAAAGATCAAAGGGGATGAAGGTCAAAGAAAATGTATGATAGATCATTGTTAGCTGAGGGAAAGGTGACAACGAGGTTTACAACGTAAAGTTTAATCAGGAGGACAGTCAGACTGGTGGGAGAACCAGGCTGGGGGAGGGATGGAGAGAGAGGGGGAACTAGGGCTACAGTTTAAGAATAAGGGGTAAGCCATTTAGAACGGAGACGAGGAAACACTTTTTCAACAGAGTGGTGAGTCTGTGGAATTCTCTGCCTCAGAGGGCGGTGGAGGCCGGTTCTCTGAATGCTTTCAAGAGAGAGCGAGATAAGGCTCTTAAAGATAGCGGAGTCAGGGGATATGGGGAGAAGGCAGGAACGGGGTACTGATTGGGGATGCTCAGCCATGATCACATTGAATGGCGGTGCTGGCTCGAAGGGCCGAATGGCCTACTCCTGCACCTATTGTCTATTGTTTATTGAAAGCAAGGGTTACTTGAAGTTGGAGGTTCGGGTTTAGTCCCTGAGCCTGCACAGGCTCTGATTTCATGCAAGCCGTCAAAGGGGTGCAGTGGTGTCTAGAGCACATGAGGATGTCTATCAATAACCAAATCCAATTTCAAAGACACTATTGTGCCTGGCGAACAACAGGATTAGGATTAGACTTTGTCACAGGATACGGGACACACAGCAACCAGTAATCCGTGGGCTGAGGCCTTCTCCCACATGTGAGGCAGACAATACATTCCATGCATTCTCTTCCTCTGATTCCACCTCTAGTTGGAGCCGGTACTAAAACATTTAAAAGACCTTTGGACTGTGCTGGCTCGAAGGGCCGAATGGCCTACTCCTGCACCTATTGTCTATTGTCTATTGTCCAAAGATGTACAGGTTTGTAGGTTAATTGCCTTAGTATAAATGTAAATTGTCCCTAGTGTGTCCCTAGTGACGTGAACTCGGTGGGTGGAACGTGCAAACTCCACACAAACAGCACCAGAGGTCAGCATCGAACTTGACTCATTGCAGCTGAGGGAACGGCTCTGCACTTAGTCTTGTACCACAGGTCATCCTGACCAAGATGTCCGCCTCGGGTTGTTGGAGATAGGAAAGGTTGAGGGAGACATGGTCCAGAGGGTGGTGAATCTGTGGAATTCTTTGCCACAGGCGGCTCTGCGGGCCAAGTCAGTGGATATTATTAAGACAGAGATTAATAGATTCTTGATCAGTATAGGTGTCAGAGGTTATGGGGAGAAGGCAGGAAAGTGGGGTTGAGACGAAAAGATAGATCAGCCATGAGTAGAGTGAACTTGATGGGCCGAAAGGCCTAATTCTGCTCCTATCACATGAATTTCTGAATGCAGGCAGGTGGGACTAGTGTAGATGTGGCATGTTGGACAGTATGGACAAGTTGGACTGAAATGTCCGCTGCCGCGCTGTATCTTTAAATATAAACAGAAATAGAATAACTACTTTCAATGGAACTACAGACCACATATAATCTGCATCATCAACAACTCTAACCAACCTAGGAGATGAGTAAACTAAAGTTAGAGAAGTCAATGTTCATACAGCTGGGGTGCGAGCTGCCCAAGCAAAAAAAGGGGTGCTGTTCCTCCAATTTGTGCTGGGCCTCACTCTGACAGTGGAGGAGGCCCAGGACAGAAAGGTCAGTGTGGGAATGGGAGGGGGAGTTAAAGTGCTGAGCCACCGGGAGATCAGGTTGGTTAGGTGGTGTTCAGTGAAACGATCACCGAGCCTGCGCTTGGTCTCGGAGAGGTACTGAAGTTGACACCTGGAACAGCGGATACAGTAGATGAGGTTGGAGGAGGCGCAAGTGAACCTCTGCCTCACCTGGAAAGACTGTTGGGATCCTGGGATGGAGTTGAGGGGGGGAGGTATAGGGACAGGTGTGGCATCTCCTGCGGAAAGCTGAATGCAGGCAGGTGGGATTAGTCAAGTACGACCAGGTGGTTTAAGGGCCTGTTTACGCGCTGTATCGCTCGATGACAGCATGACTCTATCTCCATGCTGCAAAACCATTTGCCTTCCTAGTCCCCATGGACACAATGCAAATTGCCAGCATTTTGCTCTACTTATCCATCACAATTTGCATCAGGTTGTTATTCTATATTTCTATCCTAATACTCAGTCCAAGACTCAGGTGAGTATTTGCCTGGAGGAGCTGGTATGGGGTGAGGCTGGGCAGGTGAGTATTTGCCTGGAGGAGCTGGTATAGGGTGAGGCTGGGCAGGCTGCGATTTAGTTCCTTCAAGTGCAGGAGGATGAGGGATGATCTTCTAGAGGTGTATAATATCATGAGGGGAATAGACAGGGTGAATGCACCGTCTTTTACCCAGAGTAGGGGAAGCAAGAAGCAGAGGACATAGGTTTAAGGTGAGAGGGGAAAGATTTTATAGGATATGAGGGGCAACCTTTTTCACAGAGGGTGGTAGATGTATGGAATGAACTGCCTGAGGAGGTAGTTGTGGCTGGTACTGCCATTTGGACAGATATATGGATAGGATAGGTTTAGGATATGGGCCAAGCGCAGGCAGGTGGCCCTAGTATAGGAGGCATGTAGGTCAATGTGGATGTGTTAGGTGGAAGGGCCTGTTTCCACGCTGTATGACTTTATGACCCACACCACCCTGGCCACGCTCTCATCTCGCTGCCACCATCGGGAAGAAGGTACAGGAGCCTGAAAACCGTGACCTCCAGGTTCAAGACAGCTTCTTCCCAGCAACCAGCAGGCTCTTGAACACGGCACAACACTGACCCCAGCAACTGTGATCTTCTACGGACGGTGTCTGTGGGTGCACGGCCGACTTTGGATTTGCACGATTATGGTTACATAATATTGCGGTTATTAATTTAATGTATTATTGATTATTGTATATTTTCTGTGTATTATCGCCAAAGGGTGTGTTTCCGCACTAACTATAAACTAAACTAACTAAACTAAACCAGAATGGTGGCTTTCAAAATAAATTAAGGCTTTCAAACTGCATCACCCACAGAGCAAGTGGCAGCGAGTCAGATAGAAAGCAAAGATTCACCTGAATTTTCCCCAAAAACATTAAAACGTCACTGTGCAGCTTGGCGGTAGAGTTGCTGCTCACAGCGGCAGAGACCCGTGCTCCGTCCTGACTGTAGAGAAAGAATCCCAGTGTTCCATGGCGAGTATACGCTTCTATACTCTGGAGTTTAGAAGGATGAGAGGGGATTTTATTGAAACATATAAGATTGTTAAGGGTTTGGACACGCTAGAGGCAGGAAACATGTTCCCGATGTTGGGGGAGTCCAGAACCAGGGGCCACAGTTTAAGAATAAGGAGTAAGCCATTTAGAACGGAGACGAGGAAACACTTTTTCTCACAGAGAGTGGTCAGTCTGTGGAATTCTCTGCCTCAGAGGCGGTGGAGGCCGGTTCGCTGGATGCTTTCAAGAGAGAGCTAGATAGGGCTCTTAAAGATAGCGGAGTCTGGGGATATGGGGAGAAGGCAGGAACGGGGTACTGATTGTGGATGATCAGCCATAGAGGGAGTACAGAGAAGGTTCACCAGACTGATTCCTGGGATGGCACGACTTCCATATGAAGAAAGACTGGATAGACTCGGCTTGTACTCGCTGGAATTTAGAAGATTGAGGGGTGATCTCATAGAGACTTACAAAATTCTTAAGGGGTTGGACAGGCTAGATGCAGGAAGATTGTTCCCGATGTTGGGGAAGTCCAGGACAAGGGGTCACAGTTTAAGGATAAGAGGGAAGTCTTTTAGGACCGAGATGAGAAAATCGTTTTTCACACAGAGAGTGGTGAATCTGTGGAATTCTCTGCCACAGAAGGTAGTTGAGGCCAGTTTGTTGGCCATATTTAAGAGGGAGTTGGATGTGGCCCTTGTGGCTAAAGGGATCAGGGGGTATGGAGAGAAGGCAGGTACAGGATACTGAGTTGGATGATCAGCCATGATCATATTGAATGGCAGTGCAGGCTCGAAGGGCCGAATGGCCTACTCCTGCACCTATTGTCTATTGTCTATTGCCAGTACTCGGACTATCTTTGATCTGATTTTACTGGACTTTACCGTGCACTGAACGTTATTATCCTGCATCTGTACACTGTGAACGACTCGATTGTAATCATGTATTGTCTTTCCGCTGTCTGGTCAGCACGCGACACTGTACCTCGGTACACGTGACAATAAACTAAAGGAAGTGTGACAATGACAGTCTTCATTCCTGACTCCACCAGTTCTCACGGCTGGGTAGAAACATAGAAACATAGAAAATAAGTGCAGGAGCAGGCCATTCGGCCCTTCGAGCCTGCACCACCATTCAATAGGATCATGGCTGATCATCCAACTCAGTATCCTGTACCTGCCTTCTCGCCATACCCCCTGATCCCTTTAGCCACAAGGACCACATCTAGCTCCCTTTAAAATATAGCCAACGAACTGGCCTCAACTACTTTCTGTGGCAGAGAATTCCACCTTATCCTTAAACTGTGACCCCTTGTTCTGGACTTCCCCAACATCGGGAACAATCTTCCTGCATCTAGCCTGTCCAACCCCTTAAGAATTTTGTAAGTTTCTATAAGATCCCCCCTTAATCTTCTATTTTCTAACGAGTACAAGCTGAGTCTATCCAGTCTTTCTTCATATGAAAGTCCTGACATCCCAGGAATCAGTCTGGTGAACCTTCTCTGTACTCCCTCTATGGCAAGAATGTCTTTCCTCAGATTTGGAGACCAAAACTGTACGCAATACTCCAGGTGTGGTCTCACCAAGACCCTGTACAACTGCAGTAGAACCTCCCTGCTCCTATACTCAAATCCTTTTGCTATGAATGCTAACATACCATTCGCTTTCTTCACAGCCTGCTGCACCTGCATGCCTACTTTCAATGACTGGTGTACCATGACACCCAGGTCTCGTTGCATCTCCCCTTTTCCTAATCGGTCACCATTCAGATAATAGTCTACTTTCCTCTTTTTGCCAACAAACGATCTTGTAGAACTGCTTTGAACAGGAGGGTTATCTGCTATCTTAATCAACATTTACTGCTCCGAACGGCAGTTTTATCTGATTGTTGTAACGTGCAGTTTGAGTCTTCTTGCTGTGAGAATTGGCTGCTGTCAGTCACACCATCATTTAGATGACAAAAGTATCCTGCACTCTGAGAGGCACCTCATCTACCAGAGAGCAGTGCTGAGCTACTATCCACCTCATTGGTGACCTTCGGACTATCCTTGATCGGACTTTGCTGGCTTTACCTTGCACTAAACGCTGTTCCCCTATTATGTATCTATGTATACACTGTAAATGATCGATTGTAATCATGTATTGCCTTTCCGCTGAGTGGTTAGCACGCGACAAAAAGCTTTTCCCTCAACCTCGGTACACGGGACAATAATCTAACCTGAACTGAACTCAATGCAAATTTTTCATTTTCATAATTATATCAGTGTAGGTCCACCTACAAGAAAATAACATTTTATCTGAACATAAATGCCCAAAGTGCGTAAAGTGTAAGGTTATAGCAAATGCAGAGAGACCTATTACACACGGGGTGGTCAGGTTGCGGTTGTGAATGAGCGGGGACTTGATTCAAACTTGCCGAATTATGTAAGGCCCGGATAGCGTGGATGTGGACAGGATGTTTCCACTAGTGGGAGAGTCTAGGACCAGAGGGCACAGCCTCAGAATTAAAGGATGTTCCTCAGGAAGGAGGTGAAGAAGAATCTCTTTAGTCAGAGGGCGGTGAATCTGAGGAATTCTTTGCCACAGACGGCTGTGGATGCCAAGTCAATGGATATTTCTAAGGCAGAGATTGACAGATTGTTGATCAGTACGGGTGTCAGGGGTTATGGAGAGGAGGCAGGAGAATGGGGTTAGGAGGGAGAGATAGATCAGCCATGATTGAATGGCGGGGTAGACTTGATGGGGCGAATGGCCTAATTCTACTCCAAGAACTTATTTGTGTATGATATTTTGACCGTTCGGAAGCCTGATAACAGAGGGGAAGAAGCTGTTCCTGAATCGCGCTTTCAAGCTTCTGTACCTTCTGCCGGACGGGAGCGGGGAGAAGAAGGAATGACCGGGGTGGGACAGGGACAAGCCTTTGATGATGTCGGCTGCTTTCCCGAGGCAGTGTGAAGTGTAGATGGAGTCAGTGGTGGGGCGGGAGAGAGCGGGGTGAGACAGGTCAAAAGCTCGATCAACCATGATTGAATGGCAGAATAGACTTGATGAGCCGAATGGCCTAATTCTGCTCCTAGAAAGTATGAGAAGGCAAGCACATTTGATGTGGTCAACATGGAACCCTGGCCAATGTGGCAGCGTGTAGGATGCTGGATACTGATTGATGCTTCAACGCAGATGTCAGGGAAAGTTTTAGATGGCACTGTAAGTCGTCAACAATGGAAAACTCGACAGTAAAAGTGAAACCGTACAACCTTCTGACATTTCCTCGTTCACTCTCAGAGTACAGAGTGTAGACTCACCAAACCTCAAGGTCTCTGCAACTAACAGGTCTGATACTAGTTGGTCCTCTGTGTATAAACCTGCCCCGCACATCCCCTTTACACTTTTCCCCTCTCATCTGTTCGCCAAGTTCCCGCTTGGTTTTAAGTTGTCAGGAACACAAGCAAATGAATGTTGAATGGAAATAGATAATAGACAATAGACAATAGGTGCAGGAGTAGGCCATTCGGCCCTTCGATCCAGCACCGCCATTCAATGTGATCAGTACTCCATTCTTGCCTTCTCCCCATATCCCCTGACTCCACTATTTTTAAGAGCCCTATCTAGCTCTCGAAAACATCCAGAGAACCGGCCTCCACCGCCCTCTGAGGCAGAGAATTCCACAGACTCACAACTCTCTGTGAGAAAAAGTGTTTCCTCGTCTCAGTTCTAAATGGCTTACTCCTTATTCTTAAACTGTGGCCCCTGGTTCTGGACTCCCCCAACATCGGGAACATGTTTCATAGAAACATAGAAACATAGAAATTAGGTGCAGGAGTAGGCCATTCAGCCCTTCGAGCCTGCACCGCCATTCAATATGATCATGGCTGATCATCCAACTCAGTATCCCGTACCTGCCTTCTCTCCATACCCTCTGATCCCCTTAGCCACAAGGGCCACATCCAACTCACTCTTAAATATAGCCAATGAACTGGCCTCAACTACCCTCTGTGGCAGAGAGTTCCAGAGACTCACCACTCTCTGTGTGAAAAAAGTCTTTCTCATCTCGGTCTTAAAGGATTTCCCCCTTATCCTTAAGCTGTGACCCCTTGTCCTGGACTTCCCCAACATCGGGAACAATCTTCCTGCCTCTAGCGTGTCCAAACTCTTAACAATCTTATATGTTTCAATGAGATCCCCTCTCATCCTTCTAAACTCCAGAGTGTACAAGCCCAGCTGCTCCATTCTCTCAGCATATGACAGACCCGCCATCCCGGGAATTAACCTTGTGAACCTACGCTGCACTCCCTCAATAGCACGAATGTCCTTCCTCAAATTAGGGGACCAAAACTGCACACAATACTCCAGGTGTGGTCTCACTAGGGCTCTGTACAACTGCAGAAGGACCTCTTTGCTCCTATATCCGATTTGATTCCTCTTGTTATAAAGGCCAACATGCCATTCGCTTTCTTCACTGCCTGCTGTACCTGCATGCTTACTTTCATAGACTGGTGAACAAGGACCCCCAGATCCCGTTGTACTTCCCCTTTTCCCTAACGCAACGCCATTTAGATAATAGTCTGCCTTCCTATTGTTGCTACCAAAATGGATAACCTCACATTTATCCGCATCAAACTGCATCTGCCATGCATCTGCCCACTCCCCCAACCTGTCCAAGTCACCCTGCATGCTCACAGGTGAAACGATAGGTAGAGCAGGAATATTGGTGAAGGTGAAACCAAGCACGGTGCAAGCAAGGTGCAACACGCAGGCATCTTGGTGCCGTGCCACAGCTGGAGGATGCCATGTTGCCTTGAGTACCAGAGGCCCAGTCTTGCTCTAGATGGGCAGGCCGGATTACATGGTCATATTGATGGAACGAGCCACAAATCCACAGCCTTCACCATCTCTTGTCAGTGGAACCATCCAAGTACCTTCACGGTTGGCACAGTGGCGCAGCGGGTAGTTGCTGTCTTACAGCGCTTAAAGCTCCAGGTTCCATCCTCACTACGGGTGCTGTCTATACGGAGTTTGTACCTTCTCCCAGTGAGCTGCATGAGCTTTCCCGAGAACTTTAGTTTCCTCCCACACTCCAAAGAAGTACAGGTCTGTAGGTTAATTGGCTAGGTGTAAATCTCCTCTGGTCGTGCGGACTCGGTGGGCCGAAGGGCCGGTTTCCGTGCTATATCTCTAAACTAAACTTAGCAATGTTACAAAATTTTGAGATTTTAAAACTCAAGTCTGCAATTTATCCCATCAGATAAAGCATAAAAAGAAGTTTAATTTGACACCTAATTCACTTTCATATCTTCAGTATTAAAAAAGTTTTGGCCATTTCCATACTTGGAAATTAGCATCTTGTTCCCTATTGCTTTTCCATTGACTTAAGACAAAAGCTGTGATCTAGGACAGTCAAAAGCCCATAACTTTCTTAAAAATTAAGAGAACTGAATGAAATTTTCAGTTATTATACATTGAAGCATTCTGAAAAAAATATGAAACAATCTTACTTGGATGACCTGAAATTAAAGCATATAATTAGTTAGTTACCCAATTGTAGCTAATTGCAAAATTCAATTACTAGATCTAAACATCTATCCATTTCTTAAGAAAAGGACAAGATTTTTAAAAAGCCTAAGTGTCCATATAACATTCACACAAGAATTCACAATATAACATGATTTTTAAATCTCATTGTCATTAATTTATAGGCCAAATTGAAGGAATTTAGTGTTTAATTCCGTAAATTAATGGCCATTTAAATCATCTTGCGAGTGGGTTTTAGTGGAACGCGATCGATTAGAACGTTGCATTTGTGGTGAATTTAAACCCCAGTCGGCAGGTAAAATTCTGCCGGTTCGTATATTTTCTAAGTCACCTTTTCGCAACATGAAATTTTGACTAAAGGCATCCTAAGAAGCACGTTTTTATGTAAAAATAAACAGTGTACCTTGCCTTGTCCCCCACGTGAGATCCGTCCCGTTGTCGGCGTTCACGGCTTCACAAGATCATTTTTAATTCACTCTAGCATTTAAATTATTCAGCGTAGTTTAAAAATAACTCCATAAAACAAATGTCGGAGCGATTTCTCTTCAGCAACTAAACCCCCTGAGATTGATCGATTTGCCCTGTCTGGAGTAAACGGCATTTTAAACCCGCCCCCCTCTCAAAGGCGCCAAAGTCGCGCACACGGGCAGCAGCAGAACTGCAGCGCCGCTAAAGGTAAGTTTTGTAACATGCCTACTAAACTAATACTAAATACAATCGGACCCGAAATGTCACCTGTCCGTCTTTTGGATAGGAACATGGATATACAGGGAATTACGAAATATGGATCAAGTGTGGCAGATGAGAGATGGCCTTGGCATCATGTTGGACACAGGCATTGTGGGCTGAAGGGCCTGTTCCTGTGCTGTACTATGGTCTTCGTCAAGCAATCATTTACTTTAGTTTAGTTTATTGTCACGTGTACCGAGGTACGGTGTAAAGTTTCACTGGAAACCCATCTGGACGATATATCAGTAAAGCATAGAGTGCTGGAGTAACTCAGCGGGTCAGGCAGCATCTGTGGAGAACATGGATAGGTGACGTTTCACAGAGTGCTGGAGTAACTCAGCGGGTCAGGCAGCATCTGTGGAGAACATGGATAGGTGACGTTTCACAGAGTGCTGGAGTAACTCAGCGGGTCAGGCAGCATCTGTGGAGAACATGGATAGGTGACGTTTCACAGAGTGCTGGAGTAACTCAGCGGGTCAGGCAGCATCTGTGGAGAACATGGATAGGTGACGTTTCACAGAGTGCTGGAGTAACTCAGCGGGTCAGGCAGCATCTGTGGAGAACATGGATAGGTGACGTTTCACAGAGTGCTGGAGTAACTCAGCGGGTCAGGCAGCATCTGTGGAGAACATGGATAGGTGACGTTTCACAGAGTGCTGGAGTAACTCAGCGGGTCAGGCAGCATCTGTGGAGAACATGGATAGGTGACGTTTCACAGAGTGCTGGAGTAACTCAGCGGGTCAGGCAGCATCTGTGGAGGGAATATACAGATGAGGTTTCGGGTGGGGACCCTTCTTCAAACTGATGGAGTGGGGGGGGGGAGAAAGCTGGGAAAGAGAGGTGGGGGCGGTACAAAGCCTGGCGAGTGATGGGTGGATACAGGTGAGGGGGGTGAGTGACAGATGGGTGGAGTGAGTGACCAAAGGAGACAAAGGGGAGTCAGACACGGAGAGAAGAGGAGTAGTGAAATGTAAATCTGGAGGGAGGGAGGTGGGTGGAAGGGATGGGGAGTCATAAGGTCATAAGTGATAGGAGTAGAATTAGGCCATTTGGCCCATCAAGTCTACTCCGCCATTCAATCATGGCTGACCTATCTCTCCCTCCTAACCCCGTTCTCCTGCCTCTCCCCTTAAGCACTAAGATCTGTACTGATCAAGAATCTGTCTTTCTCTACCTTAGAAATATCCATTGACTTGGGCTGAGGTGAGGGGTGTGGGGAGAGATGGGCGCACAACGGAATGGGCCAAATGGGACTATGGTAACTTGGACAGCATGGCCTAGATGGGCCGAATGGCTTGTTTCAGTGCTATGACACTCTGACAAAGGATTGAAGCTGTGACCTTCCTGTCCTGTGTGGGGCAATGACGGATGTACGAGCGTGGCTGACACTGGTTTCAGAGAGTGGGTGTGCCTGTGTCCACCTGTGCTGCTCTTTGACTAATCTGTGTAGTGTGTGGTTTGGGCTGGGCCCCTGCTGATCCCACACCGCAACACTGCCGTTACTGGGACTCCAGAAAACCACAAGCTGTTATTCTGCCTCTCGTTCACCTCAGCGTAACTCCAAGGCGTCCCCAGTGGATAGCGTGGAATTCTGTCCTCTCGTTGTTCCGGCACCTTCCCTCCTTGGCCCACAGGGTGGTAGTCTTAATTTAGTTTGGTTTAGTTTCGAGATGCATCGCGGAAACAGGCCCTTCATCCCAGCGAACCCGCACCGACCAGCGTTCCCCGCACACTGGGGGCAACATTACATTTACACCAAGCCAATTAACCTACACACCTCTTTGGAGTGTGGGAGTTAAGCGGAGCACCCGGAGAGAGCCCACGCAGGTGACGGGGAGAACACACAGTCAGGGTGCTCCCCGGGTCTCCAGCACTGTGAGGCAACCACTCTACCGCAACACCACCCTGTCATCCATTGTGGTTCCCCCAGTAATCAGTGTGCTCCTGAGTGACTGCACCTCCACAGGCAGCCTGGGCTGCTGCTCCAAACACTCGTGACCATGAACTGCTTGGGAAGGAAGAAGGGAGAGGCAGAGGGGTTGTCGTTGTCACCAGGTTAATTCCCGGGATATGCCGAGAGAATGGAGCAAAAATGTACATACCAATGGGAGTGAATAACTTGGGCAGCAGGGTGGAGCAGCGGTGGAGCGGCTGCCTCCCGGCGCCATACACCCGGCTTCCATCCTGACTACGGGCACTGTCTGTACGGAGTTTGTGCGTGGGTTTTCTCCGGGTGCTCCGGTTCCCTCCCACACTCCAAAGACACACAGGTTTGCAGGTTAATTGGCTTCTATAAATTGTCCCCAGTGTGTAGGATAGCGCTGGTGTGCGGTGCAGACTCGGTGGGCCAAAGTGCCTGTTTCCACACTGTATCTCTAAACTGGTTTCCAGAGAAGCCCCAAGTTGTCTTTGAAGCCTAACTGACACAGAGATACGTTTCATCTGAGGGAGCGCGAGGTGAAACTCAGCACCTCCCCACAGACCACAGAGAGCTGACAGCACCACACCTATGGCTCCACACATCAGCCACACCCCACCTTTCACCCGTTTGCCCCGACAAGGATGGACGGTGGGAGCGTGTTTCGTTGGTGATGGGGCCGCGATGTATCTGTGAATTGGTGCACAGCCGGCAAATGTGTCCTGGGCCCAGCTCATTGATGCAATCATAGAGAAAGCTCATCAACCTCCACTTCCTTAGAAGATTGTGGAGATCTGGCACGTCAATGAATACACTGGGGTGGGAGATTGCAACCTTCACGTGGGCCGCCCTGTTTCGACGAATGCAATCAGCTCGACGTGCACAAACAGATACGATCAACTAGAACAAGTTGTCCGACAACTGTTTGGCTGTTAGCAAAAAGTCGCCGCTGGCAGGAGCCATCTTAGATTTATACTCTCTCTCTCTCTCTCTCTCTCTCTTGAACCTCTACAGGTGCACAGTAGAGAGCTTGCTGACTGGTTGCATCGTGGCTTGGTTCGGCAACTTGAGTGTTCAGGAGCGAAAAAGACTACAAAAAGTAGTAAACACTGCCCAGTCCATCATCGGCTCTGACCATCGAGGGGATCTATCGCAGTCGCTGCCTCAAAAAGGCTGGCAGCATCATCAAGGACCCACACCACCCTGGCCACACACTCATCTCCCCGCTACCTTCAGGTAGAAGGTACAGGAGCCTGAAGGCTGCAGCGACCAGGTTCAGGAACAGCTACTTCCTCGAAGTAGCTCATACAAAACTCTGAACATTAATACCCCTTTATCTGTTTATTTGCACTTTATCTGTTTATTTATTGATGTGTGTATATATTTATGTAATGGTACATAGATGCCAACCCTAAATTTAGTTCACAGTAACATTCAACCCATTTGTCCGTAACAAATGGGGTTAACTTTCTCTCCGTAACATACTCACTTGGGGTTGTTGCCGGCGGCTATGCGCCTGCGCACTGGTGCAGATCAGCGGGCTGCGGCGGGTGCGGCACATGCGCACTTGGCAAGGTTGCCGGCGGGTCTGCGCCTGCGCACTGTGGGGGTGGGGATGGGGAGGCCCGGTGAAGCAAAGCAAGCAATGTGGCATTGTCCTATCAGGGACACGTGACAATAAACTCTCTTGAATCTGATCTGTTCTGTAACTTTAGCAAAGCTGTTCATCGAGACCATACAATAAACTCTCTTGACGCCATACGCAAGAAGAAGAAAGAATACTCTCTGAAACTTCCACCAGTAGTAGCTCTACTCAATAACCTAACATCTGTAGCCTCCTTTTGCTCTGGTATTTTATTTAATTCATATGTTTAATTGATCATTATTAATGTTTAATGTTTTATGTGTCATTCCTAACTGTCACTGTATGTCATGTTGTTACTTGCGGGCGGAGCACCAAGGCAAATTCCTTGTATGTGAATACTTGGCCAAAAAACGTATTCATAAACCTATCCATTCATTCGTTCAACTTCTATGGGTGTATGGTAGAGAACTTATTGACCATCACAAAGCAAGACATCAATTCCTCTACTTCCTTACAATAGACAATAGGTGCAGGAGTAGGCCATTCGGCCCTTCGAGCCAGCACCGCCATTCAATGTGCTCATGGCTGATCATCCCCAATCAGTACCCCGTTCCTGCCTTCTCCCCATATCCCCTGACTCCGCTATTTTTAAGAGCCCTATCTAGCTCTCTCTTGAAAGCATCCAGAGAACCGGCCTCCACCACCCTCTGAGGCAGAGAATTCCACAGACTCACCACTCTCTGTGAGAAAAAGTTTCCTCGTCTCCGTTCTAAATGGCTTACCCCTTATTCCTAAACTGTGGCCCCTGGTTCTGGACTCCCCCAACATCGGGAACATGTTTCCTACCTCTAGTGTGTCCAAACCCTTAATAATCTTACATGTTTCAATAGGATCCCCTCTCATCCTTCTAAACTCCAGAGTGTACAAGCCCAGCCGCTCCATTCTCTCAGAATATGACAGTCCCGCCATCCCGGGAATTAACCTTGTAAACCTACGCTGCACTCCCTCAATAGCAAGAATGTCCTTCCTCAAATTAGGGATTGAGGATATTCAGTCTGTTGAGGAATACTCGATGGAACTTCTACAGCTGTCGATAGCGAGTTCAGTAACTCAAACACCCAGGAATGAAGGAGACTTGGTGGACAACTGTTCAGTCCATCACGGGCACTGACCTCCCCATCATCAAAGAGATCTACACAGAGTGGTGGATACTGCCCGGTCCATCACAGGTACTGGATGCATGGCTGCAACCTTCCCCCCATTGATGAACTGTACACTGCAAGGGCCAGGAAGCGAGCGGGCAAGATCATCTCTGACCCCTCTCACCCTGGCCACAAACTCTTTGAATCACTTCCCTCTGGAAGGCGACTCCGGACTGTCAAAGCTGCCACAGCCAGACATAAAAACAGTTTTTCCCCACGAGTAGTAGCTCTACTCAATAACCAAAAATCTGTAGCTTCCTTTTGCTCTGGTATTTTATTGAATTCACATGTTTAATCAATAATGTTTTATTATTAATGTTTAGTGTTTTATGTGTCGTTCCTAACTGTCACTGTATGTCATGTTGTCACTTGCGGGCGGAGCACCAAGGCAAATTCCTTGTATGTGAATACTTGGCCAATAAACGTATTAATTCATTCATTCATGACCTCGGCACCATTGGAGGGATCTGCAGGAGCTATCCACGGGTGCCTGGGGTATGTCCGGGACCGCTGGGCACCACCGCAGGGGGTGGAGTGCATCCTCAATAAGGATTGTCATTTTGTTGTATAGTAGTTTATTTAATATGTGTAGGAAAGAGCTGCAGATGCTGGTTTAAATCGAGGTGTACACAAGAACGCTGGAGTAACTCAGCGGGACAGGCAGCGTCTCTGGAGCGAAGGAATGGGCCACGTTTCTTGCTTGTTTGTCAAAGTCAACGTCAAAAGAGTTTATTGCCGTGTGTCCCTGACAGGACCGTGACGTTCGTGCTTGCTGCAGCACACAGAACATAGCGGGCATTGACTACCATTACACACCTAAATACACACATGAATGCATACATTGATAAAGTGCAAATAACAGATGGAGGGTATTAATGGGGTATTCATTGTCTTGTATTATGGTGGTGGGTTTTGCATTGATTTATTTCGTACTGAAAATATTATTGCAAATAATTGATTAAATAATTTTTGGTTACAAACATTTAAAAAAAAAGGGATCTACAGGAGGCGCTGCCTCAAAAAGGCAGCCAGCATCATCAGAGACCCACACCACCCTGGCCACGCTCTCATCTCGCTGCCACCATCGGGACGAAGGTACAGGAGCCTGAAAACCGTGACCTCCAGGTTCAAGAACAGCTTCTTCCCAGCAACCAGCAGGCTCTTGAACACGGCACAACACTGACCCCAGCAACTGTGATCTTCTGTGGACTGGTCCTTCTGCAGTTGTACAGGGCCCTAGCGAGACCACACCTGGAGAATTGTGTGCAGTTTAGGTCCCCTAATTTGAGGAAGGACATTCTTGCTATTGAGGGAGTGCAACGTAGGTTTACAAGGTTAATTACAAGGATGGCGAGACTGTCATATGCTGAGAGAATGGAGCGGCTGGGCTTGTACAACTCCTAACTCTGGAGTTTAGAAGGATGAGAGGGCATCTTATTGAAACATATAAGAATATTAAGGGTTTGGACACGCTACTGGCAGGAAACATGTTCCCGATGTTGAGGGGTCCAGAACCAGGGTCCAGAACCAGGGGCCACAGTTTAAGAATAAGGGGTAAGCCATTTAGAACGGAGACACGGAAACACTTTTTCTCACAGAGAGTTGTGAGTCTGTGGAATTCTCTGTCTCAGAGGGCGGTGGAGGCCGGTTCTCTGGATAGTTTCAAGAGAGAGCTAGATAGGGCTCGTAAAGATAGCGGAGTCAGGGGATATGGGGAGAAGGCAGGAACGGGGTACTGAGTTGGATGATCAGCCATGATCATATTGAATGGCGGTGCAGGCTCGAAGGGCTGAATGGCCTACTCCTGCACCTAATTTCTATGTTTCTATGTTTCTATCACATTGAATGGCGGTGCTGGCTCGAAGGGCCGAATGGCCTACTCCTGCACCTATTGTCTAGCCACAGTGTACAGGTACATGATAAAGGGAATAACGTTTAGTGTGAGGTTAAGTCCAGTAAAGCCTGATTAAAGATAGTCTGCGTTCACGTTGCTGCAGAATGTAATATTTTACAAAAATCTCTATACACTAAAGCCGTTAACTGAAAATAATGACATATTTTCTTGACGTGATATTTTAAGAAGCAAGTCGACACTGATTTTCCTTGCTTGGGATACATTCCTTACTGTTCTTGCAGCCTTTAATAACTGCATTTTACCAGCATTTTCGCCACAAAAATGTCTCTGCATGTTTTCAACACAAGTAATGATGTGATACCCACATGTAACAAGCTCATTACCAGCTCTCAGGGGGTGACTCCCATCTGTAAGTACTTATGTTGGACGTTGAGGCTCAGCAGCCCAAATCATTGCTATTGGTATTGGAAAAAGTCCAGCTTCCACAAAAGGTAGGGACACACTAGCTCATCAGAGCACCATTCAGTCATCTACCAATTTCACGTAGTCCTTGCTTTCTCCCTCCTTCTCCTCCCAATAGATAATAGACAATGGACAATAGGTGCAGGAGGAGGCCATTCGGCCCTTCGATGTGATCATGGCTGATCATCCACAATCAGTACCCCGTTCCTGCCTTCTCCCCATATCCCCTGACTATTTTTAAGAGCCCTACCTAGCTCTCTCTTGAAAGCATCCAGAGAACCTGCCCCCACCTAAGGCAGAGAATTCCACAGACTCACCACTCTCTGTGAGAAAAAGTGTTTCCTCGTCTCCATTCTAAATGACTTACCACTTATTCTTAAACTGTGGCCCCTGGTTCTGGACTCCCCCAACATCGGGAACATGTTTCCTGCCTCTAGCGTGTCCAAGCCCTTAACAATCTTATATCCCCTTCCCAGCTCTCCCACAGCCCAGTCTCCGCCTCTTCCTTTCTTCTTCCCCCCCCCCCCAACATCAGTCTGAAGAAGGGTCTCAACCCAAAACGTCACCTATTCCTTCGCTCATGGATGCTGCCTCACCCGCTGAGTAGCATTTTTATCTACCTTCGATTTTTCCAGCATCTGCAGTTCCTCCTGAAACATTCAGAGGGGAACAAGCTGTCCCTGAGTCGTGTGGAGTGTGTTTACAGCACGTGCATCTTCAGCCCCACAGGAGAGGCGAGAGGATGGAGTGGCCGGGCTGGAATAGCTCCATGATTACATCAGCTGCTTGCCCAACGTGAAGTGTAGATGGAGTCACAGACACCAGAAAGCTGGAGTAACTCAGTGGGACCGGCAGCATCTCTGGAGGGAAGGAATGGGCGATGTTTTGGGTCGAGACCCTTCCTCAGACAGGTTCGGGATAAGGGAAACGAGATATATAGACGGTGATGTGGAGAGATAAAGAACAATGAACGAAAGATATGCAAAAAGTAACGATGATAAAGGAAACACGCCATTGTTAGCTGTTTGTGGGGTTATACTGAGAAGCTGGTGTAACTTGGGTGGGGAGGGATGGAGAGAGAGGGAATGCCGGGGCTACCTGAAGTGAGAGAAATCAATATTCATACCGCTGGGCTGTAAGCTGCCCAAGCAAAATGAGATGCTGTTCCTCCAATTTGTGTTTAGCCTCACTCTGACAATGGAGGAGGCCGAGGACAGAAAGGTCAGTGTGGGAATGGGAAGGAGAATTTAAGTGTCCGGCAACCGGGAGATCAGGTTGGTTCAGGCGGGCTGAGCGAAGGTGTTCAGCAAAACGATCGCCCAGTCTGCGTTTGGTCTCGCCCTCCGATGTATAAGGGTCCACATCTTGAACAAGGGATACAGTAGATGAGGTTGGAGGAGGTGCAAGTGAACCCTGCCTAACCTGAAAGGACTGTTGGGGTCCCTGGACAGAGTTGAGGGAGGAGGTATAGGGACAGGTGTTGCATCATCTGCGGTTGCAGGGGAAGGTACCTGGGGAGGGGGTGGTTTGGGTGGGAAGGGACGAGTTAACCAGGGAGTTGCGGAGGGAACGGTCTCTGCGGAAGGCGGAAAGGGGTGGAGATGGGAAAATATGGTTAGTGGTGGGATCCCGTTGGTGGAACATAGATACATAGACAATAGGTGCAGGAGTAGGCCATTCGGCCCTGTGAGCCAGCACCGCCATTCAAAGTGATCATGGCTGATCTTCCCCAATCAGTACCCCGTTCCTGCCTTCTCCCCATATCCCCTGACTCCGCTATCTATAAGAGCCCTATCTAACTCTCTCTTGAAAGTATCCAGAAACCGGCCTCCACCGCCAAAGTCTGCACTCGGACGAGAATGGTTCTTAGTGGGACCCTGTCGTGGCATCGCACGACTCAGGAGTCACCTCAAGGAAGAAACCAACTCCCGCTTCAGTGAGTGGCCAGATGGTCCAGGGTCAATGGTCAAATGGATCAGATGGGTCAAGGGTCAAATGTTTCAAGGGTCAGATGGGTCCAAGGGTCAGATGGGCCAAGGGTCAGATGGCTCGAGGGTCAGAAGGGTCAATGGTCAGATGGGTCTTGGGTCAATAGGATTCTACTTTCGTGTGGCGTGCAAATTGTTCTATTTGATCTTCTGTTTGTTCACGTCGAGTTGATTGCATTAGTCAAAACAGGGCGGACCACGTGAAGGTCGCAATCTCCCACCCCGGTCAAGAGGATTAAATTGATGTAAATACCGGTGATAGACCAATGAAATTCCTCTTTGCTCGTACTTTACACTCTCATTGATGCAATCACACACAGAAATATAATTAGACAAATACACACAATCCGCAATAGGAGATAATGACAACAGTTCCAAACTGAAGTTGGTCGTGCAACCACAGACACTATCCGTAGAAGATCACAGTTGCTGAGGTCAGTGTTGTGCAGTCTTCAGGAGCCTGCTGGTTGCTGGCAAGAAGCTGTTCTTGAACCTGGAGGTCATGGTTGTGTTTGAAGGGCCTGGAGTTGGAGTGAGGCCCCTGATCCACGCTGCGCCGCTGAGCGCTTCACCGGAGCTGGAACCTCATCAGCAGCATCTCACCGGCCCCATAGCAGAAGCGCCCACGTCACGGGGCTGGAAACTGGAAGTATCCCAAGCTCATTCTGCTACCGCCATCATCTATTGCCACAAGTGACGGCTTCCACCGATTGTCGCCGGAAGCTTGCGTCCTTTTTGGGACGGACGATGACAGCGAGGCCGACATTTGTAACAAGGTGGACAGGAATAGAGGAGGCAGAAGCAGCTTCTCACTGCCCCGGAGAGGCCCCACCAGCAGGTGTTCACTCAATGGTCCAAGTTCACCAGCAGGTGGACCAATGCCAGTCACAGTCTGAAGAAGGGTTTGGGCCCGAAACGTTGCCTATTTCCTTCGCTCCATAGATGCTGCTGCACCCGCTGAGTTTCTCCAGCATTTTTGTCTACTTTCGATTTTCCAGCATCTGCAGTTCCTTCTTAAACCCAATGCCAGTCACGGTCCCAGGCCAACAGGCCGACCACCGAGGCTGCACCACACACGGAGGCTGCACCCGGCTAGCTCCGTCACTCACACGCCCAACATCAGGCGCTGAAACCCTCTGCACTGAACTCGTAACTCGGTCAGGCACATCCTACCGCAACCAGAGAGCAGTCCTAAACAGTGTCCATTCACGACTCTGCCTGTTCTCACTGGTGGGTATAAAAGATCTTGCAGAACTGCTTTGAACAGGAGGTTTATCTGCTATCTTAATCATTTACTTCTCCGAACAGCAGTTTTATCTGATTGTTGTAACGAGCAGTTTGAGTCGTCTTGCTGTGAGAATTGGCTGCTGTCAGTCACACCATCATTTCCTAGATGACTAAAGTATCCTGCACTCTGAGAGGCACCTCATCTACCAGAGAGCAGTGCTGAGCTACTATCCACCTCATTGGTGACCCTCGGACTATCTTTGATCAGACTTTGCTGGCTTTACCTTGCACTAAACGTTATTCCCTGATTGTGTATCTGTACACTGTGAATGGCGAAAGGTTATTGTATTGTCTTTCTGCTGACAGGTTAGCACACAACAACAGCTTTTCACTGTACCTCGGTATACGTGACAATAAACTGAACTGTCCCAGGTGAAGATTACTCAAGGATGAGGTCAAGGATTCAAGGATGAACTCGACGCTTTCTCAAAGAAGAAGTGCAGCATCACCAGCGTTTACTGGGAAACTCTGGTCCATGGCTGCTCAAAATAAGATGGCATCGTTAAAGACTTGTCCCTGTCCCACCCCGGTCATTCCTTCTTCTCCCCGCTCCCGTCCGGCAGAAGGTACAGAAGCTTGAAAGCGCGCACCACCAGAGTCAGGAACAGCTTCTTCCCCTCTGTTATCAGGCTTCTGAACGGTCCTTCCATAAGCTGGAGTACTGTCCGATTCACCTCTACCCCATGGCGGACATTGGACTTTGTCCCTGGAACTGATGAACAGGCCACCCTTGACTCCCACACTGACATTGACGCCTATACTTCCTCTGTTCTGGACTTCATCAACTCCTCCATCAACAGTGTCACCGCTCTCAAACACATCACCACATACCCAAATCAGAAGCCATGGATGAACAGCGAGGTCAGGCGACTGCTGAAAGCACGGGACTCGGCTTTCAGGTCAGGTGATGCCCGTGCCTATAGTTCATCGAGGGCCAATCTGAAGAGGGGCATCAAGAACGCCAAACACAGATACAAGCTGCGGATCGAGGAGCACTTCGACAGCAACTCCGACCCCCGACGCATGTGGCATGGCATCCAGGCCATCACTGACTACAGAGCCACCAACTCCACCCTCACTTCCAGCGACGCATCCTTCCTCGAGGAACTCAATCACTTTTATGGCCGCTTTGAAAGGGACAACCAAGAGTTGGCCATCAAGGCTGTGCTCCCCGATGACCACCAGCCCCTCACACTCAACCCCTACGACGTGCACGTGGCACTGAGTAGGATCAATGTACGTAAGGCTGCCGGCCCTGACGGCATCCCTGGGCGCGTCCTCAGGACCTGTGCTGCACAGCTGACAGACGTCTGGACTGACATCTTCAACCTGTCACTTGCCCAGGCAGTTGTCCCCACGTGTCTTAAAACCACCTCCATCGTGCCAGTGCCAAAACACTCCACTGCGGCGAGCCTCAACGACTTCCGCCCAGTTGCACTCACCCCTATCATCGCCAAGTGCTTCGAGAGGCTGGTCATGGCACACCTCAAATGCTGCCTACCTCCCACTCTGGACCCCTACCAGTTTGCATACCGCAAGAACAGGAGCACGGAGGATGCCATCTCAACGGCACTCCACTCCGCCCTCTCCCACCTCGACAACAGAAACACTTATGTGAGAATGCTGTTCATCGACTACAGCTCAGCATTCAACACCATTATCCCCTCGAAATTGATCGCCAAACTCGATGACCTGGGCATCAACCCCTCCCTCTGCAATTGGTTACTGGACTTCCTGACTAACAGACCCCAGTCTGTTAGGTTGGATAACCACTCCTCTTCTACCCTCACCCTGAACACTGGCGTACCCCAGGGAGGTGTTCTGAGCCCCCTCCTCTACTCCCTCTTCACCTACGACTGCATACCTGTACATGGTACCAACACCATCATCAAGTATGCAGATGACACGACGGTGATTGGCCTCATCAGCAACAGCGATGAGTCGGCCTACAGGGGGGAGGTTCAGCTCCTAACAGCATGGTGTGCCGACAATAACCTGGCCCTCAACTCCAAGAAGACCAAGGAGCTCATTGTGGACTTCAGGAGATCGAGAGGCTGTACGCACAACCCCATCCATATCAATGGGACGGAGGTGGAACGTGTCTCCAGCTTCAGGTTCCTGGGGGTCAACATCTCCGATGACCTCTCCTGGACCCACAACACATCCTCGCTGATCAAGAAGGCTCACCAGCGTCTCTTCTTCCTGAGGAGACTTAAGAAGGTCCATCTGTCTCCCCAGATTCTGGTGAACTTCTACCGCTGCACCATCGAGAGCATCCTTACCAACTGCATCACAGTATGGTATGGTAACTGCTCTGTTGCCGACCGGAAAGCTCTGCAGAGGGTGGTGAAGATCGCCCAACGCATCACAGGCTCCTCACTCCCCTCCATTGAGTCTGTCCATAGTAAACGATGCCTGCGCAGGGCGCACAGCATCGCCAGGGACAGCTCACACCCCAACCATAGACTGTTTACCCTCCTCCCATCCGGGAGATGCTACAGGTCCCTCCGCTGCCGGACCAGCAGGCTCAAGAACAGCTTCTTCCCTGCAGCTGTCGCACTTCTCAACGCTGCACCCCAATGACTGCCTGTCTCCACCCCTCCCCCCCCCCCCCCCCACCCCCCCCCGGACTATCCAATCACCAGCACATTACATGGATACCACTGTATATGTATAGATGTATATACTCATGCTACTGCACAATTACTTGTTTATTCATAAGTTCGCCCTTCGGAGATACCAACTGCATTTCGTTGTCCCTGTATTGTACACTGCACAATGACAATTAAAGTTTGAATTGAAATGAATTGAACTGAACTGATGCGCCACAATGCTGAGAACTATATTCTGCACTCTGTATCTTCCCCTTTGCTCCACCTGCTGTACTGGAGGTTGACCTAATTGAACAACAGTATCTATGGTATTATCTGATCTGTTTGGATAGCATGCAAAACTTTGTTAGGATAGCATGCAAAACACTGCGCCTGCCAGAGCACCACAGAAAATCATCCAATATAGTTGTTAACCTCTCTCTCCTTTATTATATCATTTACAGTGCACTATGTTTACATATTCTGTTGTGCTGCAGCTAGTGAGAATTTAATTGTATCTGGGACATATGACAATAAAACACTCTTGACCCCTGACACAGGTCATGGATACGTTTTCCCATCGAACCTCGGTACATGTGATGAAAATAAACCTGAACTGGAACGTGAGGCCATGCGTCAGGAGCTCACGAGGCCTGCACCACACTTGGAGTATTGTGTGCAGTGTTGGTCCCCTAATTTGAGGAAGGACATTCTTGCTATTGAGGGAGTGCAGCGTAGGTTTACAAGGTTAATTCCCGGGATGGCGGGACTGTCATACGCTGAGAGAATGGAGTGGCTGGGCTTGTACACTCTGGAGTTTAGAAGGATGAGAGGGAATCTTATTGAAACATATAAGATTGTTAAGGGTTTGGACACGCTAGAGGCAGGAAACATGTTCCTGATGTTGGGGGAGTCCTTATTCTTAAACAGTTTAAGAATAAGGAGTAAGCCATATTCTCCATAAGGAGATGAGGAAAAACTTTTTCACACAGAGAGTGGCGAGTCTGTGGAATTCTCTGCCTCTGAGAGCGGTGGGGGCCGGTTCTCTGGATACTTTCAAGAGAGAGCTAGATAGGGCTCTTGAACATAGCGGAGTCAGGGGATATGGGGAGAAGGCAGGAGCGGGGATGATCAGCCATGATCACATTGAATGGCGGTGCTGGCTTGAAGGGCCGAATGGCCTACTCCTGCACCTATTGTCTGTTGTCTATTGTTAGCTGAGGGAAGCTCGCTCCAATCCCATCTGTGGGAGACTCTAGGGCATTGAGGTGATAAGGGAACGGATTTAGTAGGGACCTGAGGGACAACATTCATAAACAAAGGGCAGTGGGTGTACGGAACGAGCTGCCGGAGGAGGTAGTTGAGGCAGGTACTATCATAACACTTCAGAAACATTTAGAGAGGTACATGGATAGGACAGGTTTAAAGGGATATGGCCAAATGCAGGCAGGTGGGACAGTGTAGATGGGACATGTTGGCTGCTATGGGCAAGTTGGGCTGAAGGGCCTGTTTCCATGCTGTGTGATTCTATGACCATAAATGCAAAGAAACCCTTGACATTACAATATAGAAGCAAAGTGAACATTGACCTGATGCCAAGGGTGATCCAATATGAAAATACTTTTCAAAATAGCAGGTAAGGCAAAGCATTCTGGGATCGCAGTGGAGAGTTGAAGAGTTGTTGTGAAAATAGTCAACATTTTCGGCACAGACACAAAAAGCCGGAATAACTCAGTGGGACCGGCAGCATCTCTGGAGGGAAGGAATGGGCGATGTTTCGGGTCGAGACCCTTCCTCAGACAGGTTCGGGATAAGGGAAACGAGATATATAGACGGTGATGTGGAGAGATAAAGAACAATGAAGGAAAGGTATGCAAAAAGTAACGACGATAAAGGAAACACGCCGTTGTTAGCTGTTTGTGGGGTTATACCGAGAAGCTGGTGTAACTTGGGTGGGGAGGGATGGAGAGAGAGGGAATGCCGGGGCTACCTGAAGTGAGAGAAATCAATATTCATACCGCTGGGCTGTAAGCTGCCCAAGCAAAATGAGATGCTGTTCCTCCAATTTGTGTTTAGCCTCACTCTGACAATGGAGGAGGCCGAGGACAGAAAGGTCAGTGTGGGAATGGGAAGGAGAATTTAAGTGTTTGGCAACCGGGAGATCAGGTTGGTTCAGGCGGGCTGAGCGAAGGTGTTCCGCGAAACGATTGCCCAGTCTGCGTTTGGTCTCGCCCTCCGATGTATAAGGGTCCACATCTTGAACAACGGATACAGTAGATGAGGTTGGAGGAGGTGCAAGTGAACCTCAGCCTAACCTGAAAGGACTGTTGGGGTCCCTGGACAGAGTCGAGGGAGGAGGTATCGGGACAGGTGCTGCATCATCTGCGGTTGCAGGAGAAGGTACCTGGGGAGGGGGTGGTTTCGGTGGGAAGGGCCGAGTTAACCAGGGAGTTGCGGAGGGAACGGTCTCTGCAGAAGGCGGAATGGGATGAAAATGGGAAAATGTGACTGGTGTTTAAGAGGGAACTACAGATGCTGGAAAATCGAAGGTAGATAAAAATCCTGGAGAGACTCAATGGGTGAGGCAGCATCTATGGAGCGAAGGAAATAGGCGACATTTTGGGCAGAAACCCTTCTTCAGTCTGATGTGAGGGTGGGGGGAGGAGACGGGAAGAAGAAAGGAAGAGGTGGAGTCAGTGGGCTGAGGGTGAGCTGAGAAGGAGAGGAGAAAGCAAGGACTACCTGAAATTGGAGAAGTCAATGTTCATACCACAGGGGTGTAAACTACCCAAGCAAAATGTGGAGGAAGGGAACCCTCGTTCTCTGAAGAATGAGGACATCTCCGATGCCCTGATGTGGAACACCTCATCCTGGGAGCAGATACGGTGTAGACGGAGGAATTGGGAGCACGGGATGGAATCTTGGCAGGAAGCAGAGTGGGGAGAAGTGTAGTCCAGATAGTTGTGGGATAGTTTTCCCTAACGTCTGAAGAAGCGTCTCGACCCGAAACGTCACCCATTCCTTCTCTCCAGAGATGTTGCCTGCCACAGATGCTGCCTGACCTGCTGAGTTACTCCAGCACTCTGTGAAACGTCACCTATCCATGTTCTCCACAGATGCTGCCTGACCCGCTGAGTTACTCCAGCACTCTGTGAAACGTCACTTATCCATGTTCTCCACAGATGCTGCCTGACCCGCTGAGTTACTCCAGCACTCTGTGAAACGTCACCTATCCATGTTCTCCACAGATGCTGCCTGACCCGCTGAGTTACTCCAGCACTCTGTGAAACGTCACCTATCCATGTTCTCCACAGATGCTGCCTGACCCGCTGAGTTACTCCAGTTTTGCACTATCCTACACACACTAGGGACAATTTACAATGGACTACCAATCTATACGTCATTGGTGTGTGGGACGAAACTGGAGCACCCGGAGAAAACCCACGCGGTCACGGGGAGAACGTGTAAACTCCGTACAGACAGCGCCCGTAGTCAGGATGGAACCCGGGTCTCTGGCGCTGTGAGGCAGCAACTCTACCGCTGCTCCACCGTGTACATTAGCCCTGGAGAGGAGGTAGGAAGATAGTGTGGGGTCAGGTTATAGACAATAGGTGCAGGAGGAGGCCATTCGGTCCTTTGAGCCAGCACCGCCATTCAATGTGATCATGGCTGATCATCCCCAATCAGTACCCCGTTCCTGCCTTCTCCCCATATCCCCTGACTCCACTGTCATTAAGAGCTCTATCTAGCTCTCTCTTGAAAGTATCCAGAGAACCGGCCTCCACCGCCCTCTGTGGCAGAGAATTCCACAGACTCACCACTCTCTGTGTGAAAACGTGATAATGACCCAAAAGCATACATCTCCTACATGGTGTTTAAGAAGCAACTGCAGATGCTGGAAAATCGAAGGTAGACAAAAATGCTGGAGAAACTCAGCGGGTGAGGCAGCATCTATGGAGTGAAGGAAATAGGCGACGTTTCGGGCCGAGACCCTTCTTCAGACTGATGTCTGTGGGGGGGGGGGGAAGAAGAAAGGAAGAGGCAGATACAGTGGGCTGTGCGAGAGCTGGGAAGGGGAGGGGAAGGAGGGAGAAAGCAGGGACTACCTGAAATTGGAGAAGTCAATGTTCATACCGCTGGGGTGTAAACTACCCAACTAAATATGAGGTGCTGCTCCTCCAATTTGCGGTGGGACTCACTCTGGCCATGGAGGAGGCCCAGGACAGAAAGGTCGGATTCAGAATGGGAGGGGGAGTTGAAGTGCTGAGCCACCGGGAGATCGGGTTGGTTACTGCGAACCGAGCGGAGGTGTTGGGAGAAGCGATCGCCAAGCCTAGAGTCATACAGCATGGAAACAGCCCTTCAGCCCAACACGCCAATGCTATCAGAGCCAGTCCCATTTGCCTGCATTTTTAGCCCATATCCCTCTAAACCTTCCTATCCATGTTGAAGTATCTTTTTAACTATTGTAATTGTACCCACTCTACCACTTGTTTAAGAAGGAACTGCAGATGCTTGAAAAATCGAAGGGAGACAAAAATGCTGGAGAAACTCAGCGGGTGAGGCAGCATCTGTGGAGCGAAGGACACAGGTGACGTTTCGGGTCGAGACCCTTCTGTTTTGTCTCCCTTCAATTCTGCTACTTACTCTAGCAGCTCATTGGGCATGAGTGCCACCTACTGTGTGAACATAAATATACAAAGAGAATACATTACTGGGCAAGCTGCCTTGTGTGAAACGTGTGGAAGTGCAGTTTCTGACACATTACCACAATACGATGACATGTAGACAATAGACATTAGACAATAGATGCAGGAGTAGGCCATTTGACCCTTCGAGCCAGCACCGCCATTCAATGTGATCATGGCTGATCATCCCCAATCAGTACCCCGTTCCTGCCTTCTCCCCGTATCCCCTGACTCCGCTATCTTTAAGACCCCTATCTAGCTCTCTCTTGAAAGCATCCAGAGAACCGGCTTCCACCACCCTCTGAGGCAGAGAATTCCACAGACTCACAAAGTGAATTCTCTGCCTCAGAAGAAAAAGTGTTTCCTCATCTCCGTACTAAATGGCTTACCCCTTATTCTTAAACTGTGACCCCTGGTTCTGGACTCCCCCAACATCGGGAACATATTTCCTGCTTCTAGCGTGTCCAAACCATTAATAATCTTATATGTTTCAATAAGATATCCTCTCATCTTTCTAAACTCCAGAGTGTACAAGCCCAGCCGCTCCATTCTCTCAGCATATGGCAGTCCCGCCATCCCGGGAATTAACCTTGTAAACCTACGCTGGACTCCCTCAATAGCAAGAATTGTAAGTGTGTGACACTGGAGTGCATCAAGCAGACCTGCTGTCATACGTTCATAAGTGATAGGAGCAGAATTAGGCCATTCGGCCCTTCAAGTCTACTCTGCCATTCGATCATGGCTGATCTATCTCTCCCTTCCTCCTCCCACCATTCTCCTGCCTTCCCCCCATAACTCCTGACACCCGTACTAATCAAGAATGCCATATGGTGAGAGAATGGAGCGGCTGGGCTTCTATACTCTGGAGTTTGGAAGGATGAGAGGGAATCTTATTGAAACATATAAGATTATTAAGGGTTTGGACATGCTAGAGGCAGGAAACATGTCCTCGATGTTGGGTGAGTCCAGAACCAGGGGCCACTTAAAAATATCTATTGAATTGGCCCCCACAGCCTTCTATGACAATGAATTCCACAGATTCACCACCCTCTGAATAAAGAAATTCCTCAGTTCCTTGCTAAATGAACTGTTCTTCAGTTGCAGGGACGAAGGCTCTGATCTGACCTCCGGTACTATCTTTGTGGAGTTTGCATGTTCACCCCGAGACCTCCATGGAGAAATACAAGGATTTAACGGTGACCTCCATTGCTGTCTACGTGGAGTTTGCAAGTTCACCCAGTAAGCCCCAGGTGCTCCTGTTTTTCCCACCTATGGGTTGGCATGTTACTTTGCCACTGTAAATTGCCAAGTGTGCAGGTGAGTGGTACAATCTGAGGGGAGTTAGAACACAGAACAGCACAAGGACCGGCCCACAGGTGCTGAACATAATGCCGACCATCTCTCATCTACCTGCAGACAACCTATATCCTTCCATATCCATGTGCCGTCTAAAAGCCACTAATGCATCTGCTTCAGCCACCACCCCCAGCAGTGCGTTCCAGGCACCCTCTACCCTCTGTGAGAAGCACTTGCCCCACACAGCTCCATTGCCCCCCTCACCTGAAAGCCGTGCCCTCTGGTTACTGGTTCTAATGTTGCTGCTGGATACTGAATATTCTGTCTGACACGTAACCTCACTAAGTGCCACATCTCACTTGTAAGGATCAAAGTCCATCGGCCATTTCTCTGCCTACAGTTGATCCACACACCTCAATGTCCTGCCTGTAGCAGCCATTTAGCTCAACTCAGTATGTTGGAACTATAACCAGTTACCTTTACATTGTATCTGCCTGTAATTATGTGGGTGGGATTTATTACGTAGTCGGAGGCGTGTTTGTTGCTGGGATTCTCACGCAGATGCGCTAGTAGCTTTTAGTTTTAGTGTTGGAGGAAGCATGGGAGGGAATGCACAGCTTTCGATCATGCGCCAGTGTGACCATGCGCCAGTGTGACCATGCGCCAGTGTGACCATGCGCCAGTGTGACCATGCGCCAATGGTTTAGATCAAAGCATATTCATGTGTTAGAATGGCCCAGTCAAAGTCCAGACCTAAATCCAATTGAGAATCTCCGGCAAGACTTGAAAATTGCTGTTCACAGACGCTCCATCCAATCTGACTGAGCTCGAGCTATTTTGCAAAGAAGAATGGGCAAAAATTTCATTCTCAAGATGTGCAAAGCTGGTAGAGACATACCCCAAAAGATTTGCAGCTGTAATTGCAGCGAAAGGTGGTTCTACAAAGTATTGGCTCAGGGGGGCTGAATACTTTTGCACGCCACACTTTTCAGTTTTTTATTTGTAATAACATTTGGAATCCATGTATCATTTTCCTTCCACTTCACAATTATGCACCACTTTGTGTTGGTCTATCACATAAAATCCCAATAAAATACATTTACGTTTGTGGTTGTAACGTGACAAAATGTGGAAAAGTTCAAGGTATGAAAACTTTTGCAAGCCACTGAATGGTAAACAATTGCGGCCCCAACACCGAGCCTTGCGGCACTCCACTCGCCACTGTCTGCCATTCTGAAAAGGACCCGTTCACTCCAACTCTTTGCTTCCGGTCTGCCAACCAATTTTCTATCCATGTCAACACCCTACCCCCAATGTTGGCAGGTGTGGGCAAGTTGGGCCGAAGGGCCTGTTTTCACACTGTATCAATCTATGACTACATTATACCTCCAGCATGCATGAATGCTTCAAAATCAAGTGATCGAGTTTTATTGCCACATACTCAAGCATAGAAAATAGGTGAAGGAATAGGCCATTCGCCTCTTCGAGCCAGCACTGCCATTCAATATGATCATGGCTGTTCATCTAAAATCAGTACCCCATTCCTGCTTTTTCCCCATATCCCTTAATTCCTTTAGCCCTAAGAGCTGAATCTAACTCTTGAAAACATCCAGTGAATTGGCCTCCACTGCCTTCTGTGGCAGAGAATCCCACAGATGCAATGCACAAACTAAATGAAGAGTTAAAGACTTTATCAAAACGTGGTAGGACGTTGAGAGACAAAGCATTCTTTGTGGCAAACTTCTGCCTCCGAATCAAAGTCTGATCAAACTTCCAGTTGTTCACTATTCTGGTTAACCTACAGCGGGGCCACCAGATGTTACAGATGCTGCAATCCAGAGCAACAAATCTAGGGAGCTCAGAGCGAGCACAGCCGTCCTTAACACGCCACCTTGTGGATACAAAGGAACTGCAGATGTTGGTTTAAACCGTAGACGCAAAATGCTGGAGTAACTCAGTGGGACAGGCAGCATCTCTGGAGAGAAAGAATGGGTGACATTTCGGGCCGATGCCCTTCTTCAGACAAGGGTCTCGACCCGAAACGTCACCCATTCCTTCTCTCCAGAGATGCTGCCTATCCCGCCGAGTTACTCCAGATTTTTATGTCTACCTTGTGGATAATGTTTGACTTGCAGGATTATTCACAACTATTTAATCCTTTTCTCTTACACCTTCTGGCTTTTCATCTCTGGCCTTCGTCCAACCATCTACATATCAACCCCCCTCCTCACCTCTGGCAGCATATTATCTGCCATGAAGACAGACACAAAATGCTGGAGGAACTCAGCGGGACAGGCAGCAAACCTGGAGAGAAGGAATGGGTGTCATTTCAGGTCGAGACCAATAGACAATAGGTGCAGGAGTAGGCCATTCGGCCCTTCCAGCCAGCACCGCCATTCAATGTGATCATGGCTGATCATCCCCAATCAGTACCCCGTTCCTGCCTTCTCCCCATATCCCCTGACTCCGCTATCTTTAAGAGCCCTAAATAGCTCTCTCTTGAAAGCATCCAGAGAACCTGCCTCCATCGCCCTCTGAGGCAGAGAATTCCACAGACTCACCACTCTCTGTGAGAAAAAGTGTTTCCTCGTCTCCGTTCTAAATGGCTTACTCCTTATTCTTAAACTGTGGCCCCTGGTTCTGGACTCCCCCAACATCGGGAACATGTTTCCTACATCTAGCGTGTCCAAACCCTTAACAATCTTGAGCCCTTCTTGAGACTGAGAGTCAAGGGAGAGTGAGATATAGAGATAAGGACAGGCAAGGTGTGAGAACCAGACATCAAGGAAGAGGATCAAGCAGATAATTGTTCGCTTGAAGGTGATCACAAACTATGCAGAGGCGGAAAATCTCGGCAGGGTCCATGTTTTACTCAGTCTTGCTGTAACAATAACTAGAGTGAAGATGACCCAAGCACTGAGAAGACACATACAAACCAGCGTCCCTTCCATTGATTCCATATACACCTCACGCTGCCTCGGCAAGGCCAGCAGCATAATCGAGGACCAGTCGCACTCTGGCCCCTCCATCATGCAAAAGGTATAGAAGTGTGGGAACGCACACCTCCAGATTCAGGGACAGTTTCTTCCCAGCTGTGAACCACCAGGCAACTGAACCATCTACCACAACCAGAGAGCAGCGCTGAAATACTATCCACCTCATTGGTGACCCTCGAACCATCCTTGATCGGACTTTGCTGGCTTTATCTAGCACTAAAGCTTATTCCCTTGTCATGTGAGTGGCTCAATTGTAATCATGTATTGTCTTTCCACTGACTGGATAGCACGCAACAAAAGCTTCTCACTGTACCTCAGTATTCATTACAAGAAACTAAAGTGTAACAGGATGGAATGTCGGCTGCTGTTCCTAGAGTGGGTCCTGTTACGCCTTGCCTGCTGACCACTGATTGCTGCATAGACTATGTGGCCTGGCGTATAGTTATGTTTAACCATTCTCACCTGTGTCATTATCATTTGTGTTGCCTATTGAGTTCCCTATTTAAGTGCGGATTAATTCTCATGCTGAGCCTTTCACTCTTGTTGTTCAGGATTCTAGTCAAAGGCTTTTTGGGTTTAACTTCCACCTGTATCTTTCCTGTGCTTGGGTCTACTCATCTCTCTAGTTAGTGCCTGCCTCCATTGCCTACTCTATCCAGCAGCTTGTCCATACACCCACCAGCCTGTGTGTGGGAAATAAATTGAGAATGTCATGTATAATGTGGAGGCTTTGTCTAATTCCACAACTTGGAGGGGGGGACCTCATTGAAACATACGGAATAGTGAAAGGCTTGGATAGAGTGGATGTTTGGAGAGGATGCTTCCATTAGTGGGAGAAACTAGGACTAGAGGACACAGCCTCAGAATTAAAGGACGTTCTTTTAGGATGAAGACGAAGAGAAATTTCTTTAGTCAGAGGGCGGTGAATCTGTGGAATTCTTTACCACAGACGGCTGTAGAGGCCAAGTCAGTGGATATTTTTAAGGCAGATATAGATAGATTTTCAATTAGTACGGGTGTCAGAGGTTATGGGGAGAAGGCAGGAGAATGGGGTTAGGAGAGATAGATCAGCCATGATTGAATGATGTAACTAGTAGCGTGGATAAGGGAGAACCAGTGGATGTGGTATATCTGGACTTCCAGAAGGCTTTCGACAAGGTCCCACATAAGAGATTAGTATACAAACTTAAAGCATACGGTATTAGGGGTTCAGTATTGATGTGGATAGAGAACTGGCTGGCAAACAGGAAGCAAAGAGTAGGAGTAAACGGGTCCTTTTCACAATGGCAGGCAGTAACTAGTGGGGTACCGCAGGGCTCAGTGCTGGGACCCCAGCTGTTTACAATATATATTAATGATCTGGATGAGGGAATTGAAGGCAATATCTCCAAGTTTGCGGATGACACTAAGCTGGGGGGCAGTGTGAGGAGGATGCTAGGAGACTGCAAGGTGACTTGGATAGGCTGGGTGAGTGGGCAAATGTTTGGCAGATGCAGTATAATGTGGATAAATGTGAGGTTATCCACTTTGGTGGCAAAAACAGGAAAGCAGACTATTATTTAAATGGTGGCCGATTAGGAAAAGGGGAGATGCAGCGAGACCTGGGTGTCATGGTACACCAGTCATTGAAAGTAGGCATGCAGGTGCAGCAGGCAGTGAAAAAAGCGAATGGTATGTTAGCTTTCATAGCAAAAGGATTTGAGTACAGGAGCAGGGAGGTTCTACTTCAGTTGTACAGGGTCTTGGTGAGACCACACCTGGAGTATTGCGTACAGTTTTGGTCTCCAAATCTGAGGAAGGACATTATTGCCATAGAGGGAGTGCAGACAAGGTTCACCAGACTGATTCCTGGGATGTCAGGACTGTCTTATGAAGAAAGACTGGATAGACTCGGTTTATACTCTCTGGAATTTAGGAGATTGAGAGGGGATCTTATAGAAACTTACAAAATTCTTAAGGGGTTGGACAGGCTAGATGCAGGAAGATTGTTCCCGATGTTGGGGAAGTCCAGGACAAGGGGTCACAGCTTAAGGATAAGGGGGAAATCCTTTAAGACCGAGATGAGAAAGACTTTTTTCACACAGAGAGTGGTGAGTCTCTGGAACTCTCTGCCACAGAGGGTAGTTGAGGCCAGTTCATTGGCTATATTTAAGAGTGAGTTGGATGTGGCCCTTGTGGCTAAGGAGATCAGAGGGTATGGAGAGAAGGCAGGTACGGGATACTGAGTTGGATGATCAGCCATGATCATATTGAATGGCGGTGCAGACTCGAAGGGCTGAATGGCCTACTCCTGCACCTAATTTCTATGTTTCTATGTTTTCTATGAATGGCGGAGTAGACTTGATGGGCCAAATGGCCTAATTCTACTCCTATTCCTTATGACATAACATTAACTCAAGACTCAGAATACCAATGGTACAGGTCTAGACTTCTCTGGAACCGTGTGGCAAAGATCGCAAGAGAAGCCAGGATGGACTGTCTGTCCACAGGTTCTTGTCATATGAACAGAATTAAGCCAAATTTAGGCCCATCGAGCCTACCTCGCCATTCAATCATGGCTGGTCTATCTTTCAAAGCTGATCTATCTTCCATTCTTCTGTCCTCCCCACAACCCTTGACACCTTTACTAACCAAGAACCTGATACACTCCGCTTTAAAAATACCCAATGAATTAGCGTCCACGGTAGTCTGTAGTAATGAATTCCACAGATTCACCACCCTCTGACCAAAGAAATTCCTTATATCCTTTCAAAAGGTACATCCTTTTATGCTGAGGTTGTACTCTCAGGTCCTAGACTCTCCCACTAGTGGAACCATCCTCCCCACCTATCCACGTTCTCCACAGATGCTGCCTGACCCGCTGAGTTACTCCAGCACTCTGTGAAACGTCACCTATCCATGTTCTCCACAGATGCTGCCTGACCCGCTGAGTTACTCCAGCACTCTGTGAAACGTCACCTATCCATGTTCTCCACAGATGCTGCCTGACCCGCTGAGTTACTCCACACTCTGTGAAACGTCACCTATCCATGTTCTCCACAGATACTGCCTGACCCGCTGAGTTACTCCAGCACTCTGTGAAACGTCACCTATCCATGTTCTCCACAGATGCTGCCTGACCCGCTGAGTTACTCCAGCACTCTGTGAAACGTCACCTATCCATGTTCTCCACAGATGCTGCCTGACCGCTGAGTTACTCCAGCACTCTGTGAAACGTCACCTATCCTGTTCTCCACAGATGCTGCCTGACCCGCTGAGTTACTCCACACTCTGTGAAACGTCACCTATCCATGTTCTCCACAGATACTGCCTGACCCGCTGAGTTACTCCAGCACTCTGTGAAACGTCACCTATCCATGTTCTCCACAGATGCTGCCTGACCCGCTGAGTTACTCCAGCACTCTGTGAAACGTCACCTATCCATGTTCTGCAATAACTCAGCGGGTCAGGCAGCATCTCTGGAGAAAATGAGTCGGTGATGTTTCCGGGTCAGAACCCTTCTTCAGAATGAGAGAGAGGGTGGGGGAACTGGAGGTGAGAAAAGACAAGAACAAATCAGGACCTCAGGAAGGGTGGAGTCCATAATGAGCCATTGTTGGCTGGGCAAGATGTGCTAATGAGAGGGAAACAAGGATGTGAAGAGTGGAACGAGTATGACTAGGGTTGGGGGTGGGTAGAGAGATGCAGGGTGACTGACGTCACTCCCCTTTATTTCCTCGTTGTTTGATTGTAAAGAAACAACATTTGGTTCAATTCTTTGATTGAACACCTGCACCTATTGTCTGCTCCGTTGATACTTGGCCTTCTGAGTTGTTCTACATTTTTCTCCAGTGTTCCTGTCCACGTTACATTTGAAACATAGAAACATAGAAATTAGGTGCAGGAGTAGGCCATTCAGCCCTTCGAGCCTGCACCGCCATTCAATATGATCATGGCTGATCATCCAACTCTGTATCCCGTACCTGCCTTCTCTCCATACCCCTGATCCCCTTAGCCACAAGGGCCACATCCAACTCACTCTTAAATATAGCAAATTTGCCCAGCAGGTCATTCCTGTAAGATGAATGGAACGTTTTGTGTGTTTAAGAGTTTGTTCATATTGACCAGGAGATAATAATAGAATATTGACTGGCCTTGAGGGGGATACGACATATATTGCCTGAAGTAGATTCGTATCCCCCGAAAGAGGACAGTCAATATTGTTATTATTACCCATATCAGACATCTAGAGGAAAATCTGAACATCTCAGCTCGGCGGACTTCCACGTAAAATTTAACCAAAATGGACGCGGCAGTCTTCCTGTCTGCCGTTTGAATATTCTAAATTTCCCACGCAGCGTCACGTTGCCAAGTTCCCGGATGTGAGACCAGGGGAATATAAGACTATATTCCCCGCTGTTTTAACAGGTAAAGTCCATAGGCGTTCGCAAGAAAGGGGAATACAAGAAAATATTCCCCTGTTACCCCTGCTGGCAGTAAAAACGAAGGGAATACAATTTTGTAAAAGCATACCTCAGATGTGTGATATGGGTAATAATAAGTAAATGTAACCAGAAATCTTATCTTCATCCCCGCCCCTCCAGACATCCAGCAGCAAATGAATAAAGACTTTGGAAAAATACTTCTGGTTAGACATGTTTATTGGAGTAAGTAATTGCACAGTAGCATTCATCACCATACGTGTTGTCAAACACGTTCATTTTAGTCACACTAAATAATAAAAGCATGTTGCATTTTGCAAACAAAACAAACATTATCAAACTATTTTCCTGGAAAACAACTGAATTTGTCCAATCTGAAGAAGGGTCCCGACTCAGAATGTCGCCTGTCCAGCCCCTCCACAGATGCTGCCTGACCCACTGAGTTCCTCCAGCACTCTGTGCTTTGCTTTGTAACTGAATTTCAAAGCCTGGCTGGACTTCTGGCAGTCTATTTCTTATATTAACTAACCCGTACAATATTTCTTTCACCTCTCAGTAACTGTGACATGGCTGTGCTTAAAAACCTCTTAGCCGGGCTTGGAGAGTCCCGATAATTGTTTGTCAAAGTCATTCACCCAATGCAGAATGATTAAATAATTTAAATAGTTAAAGTCTGTGAAAACTTAAAAATAGCTTCAAAATAACTCATCTCAAGTCAATAGTTAAAAGGTCCCACAAATAGCAGCTGCAACTCTTACATTAGTGGCCAGCCCCACAACCTGGGCCTAGTCCATCTGTCAGGTAACAGGATGTATAACCAGGTAACTCACCTGCCATCCAAGGTAACACCCCTGCACACCCCAGGTAACTCACCTGCACGCCCCAGATAACTCACCTGCACGCCCCAGGTAACTAACGATCATCAATGTGCTTCAAATACAAAATTATCTTGCCAATGAATATTGTCATTCTTCTGACATGGAGAAAACTCATTCTTAAAACAACTACAGAAGCAGCTACAATTCTTGTTCTGAACTCTTAAAATAGGACAGCAGCTGACCGACACACACACAATATTCCTGGAATGACAGCATTGAAATGCAAGGCTTGTGCTTTGCTCCTAAAGCAAGACGAGTCATCACCCCCACCAGGAACTAGAACATTTGCAAATCAAACCAGACCTTGTGTCTTTGCTTGGATCACTGGTGCTTTAGACAGAGGCACACTGCAGTGATTGGATCAATCAATGGCAGGAATTTGCAAACGAGCCAAGTGGCAATTTGCAGATCAAGTAATATCCCCAAAACACTGGAAAACTCTGTTGTTTAGTAAAGTGTAGGTAGGAAAAGAGTTGTTTAGTAAAGTGTAGGTAGGAAAAGCAGATCTTGGTTTACACCGAAGATAAGACACACAATGCTGGAGTAACTCAGCGGGACGGGCAGCATCTCTGGAGAGAAGGAATGGTTGACGTTTCGGGTTGAGACCTTTCTTCAGACTAAAGGGACTCAATCCGAAACATCACCCATTCCTCCTCACCAGAGATGCTGCCTGTCCCACTGAGTTACTCCAGCATTTTGTGTCTTTCTTAGATGTTTAGTAAAAATCTGTTTGATTTGCAGTTTCATTGCAGAGCTTGGGTATTCTTGAAGGGCTTCCCCCAGTAATCATCATACCCAGTAACACACAGAAATAAATATTACTGTAATGTCAATTGCCTGTAATTCAGGTTAAACGGAACAAATTTGCAAGCACAACAGGACATATTTTGGGCTTTCAGGAATACAGAAATATTAAAAATGTAAAATACTCTTCAATGATTAACAGCTACATCGGGAGCGATAAATAAAAGTTAAATTGAAAAAGTTAGCACGACTCCTTAGGGGCAAAATAAGAACCTGTTCCAGCAAAGCGTTTGTGATGTATTACAAGGAATAGTAGAATGAGGTCATTCGGCCCATCAAGTCTACTCTGTGTCAAGGTTTATGGGGAGAGGGCAGGAGAATGGCGCCAGGAGATAGATCAGCCATGAGCATTGAATGGCCCAATTCTGCTCCTATCACTTATGAGCATACGACATGACAGGAAGTGGAGAACACAACAGGCGTGAACATTGCGTGAACATTTCAGCGGCAACCCCCAAGAAAATCCGCAAACATTAATGCTGTCATTTAGTTGCCATGATGCATCAAGGTCTGAGGATGAACTTTAAAAATTAAAGACTTTTGACAAATCTATGGCATAACTAAATATTTAAAGAATGAACAGATAAATGAGTTCCATTCTAAACGTGTCAAGTGGGCAGTTAAGTCTAAAGTGAGGCCCTCCACTGCCATGTTTACCCACTACTGCACCATCTTCATGCCATGACCTCCAGGCATCATTTCATGGCCACATCCACACAGATTACAATTTGCAAGGACATGTCATGTTCATCTGAATTCTCCTGCAAGCAGTTAGTGGAAGAGAACATTTTTAATTGTGTATCAAATGTTATTTGTTTCCGGATGCTCCCAGCACAGGAGGGCGGGGGGGGGGGGGGGGGGGAAGTGTGATCAGTTGCCAAATCTAGAACACAGTGGTGATCCAGACTGCCATCAGCGCTAAGTTGCAAGGGATGATGTTTCACGCATTTATCCCCCAATCCCGCAGTATTTGCACCTCATGTTGTCTTCTTCCCAGCCGTGATGGTGCCACCATTGGCCAGTCCCTTGGTGTCGGTGACAAAGTTCCAGTCGACGGGGTTAAGGAGCTGCAGGGTCTTCTTGCGGGTCCAGTATGGGTTGATGATGAACGTCAGCAGCAGGAGGCCAGGGAAGAAGAGCGCGGCCTGTGGCGTGGGGACGTGGCGCTGGATCGTGTCCAGGTGCTGCCAGCACACCCACCACATGTGGTAGGTGAGGACCATGCGGCAGTGGAACATGTGGATCATCAGCCACTGGTTCACTTTCCACAGTCGTATGTGTGACAAGCCAGCCTGGTGGAGAGAGAGCGAGCGAGAGGAACAAGTCAGCATGTGTCTGTAGCCTGCCAGAACACACTGGCATCATGGGGTCACACTTACACCATTGCACGACACAATGACAGCACGCAATATTCATCAACACTCTAGTCCGCACACAGTCAAATAGAACACTTTTGGTTGACAGAGAAGGCATGGAAACGAGCCCTACTGTGCGAGTACATCCATTCATCCATCACCCTTTCACACTAGTTCATAGAAACAGACAATAGGTGCAGGAGCAGTGCCAGCCAGCATTGCCATTCAATATGATCATGGCTGATCAACCCCAATCAGAACCCTGTTCCTGTTTTCTCACCCCTTGATTCTGAGCCCTAAGAGCTAAATCTAACTCTGTAATTCATCCAGTGAACTGGCCTCCGCTGGCTTCTATGGCTTCTGTGGCAGAGAGTTCCACAGATTCACAACTCTGTGGGTGAAAAAGATTTTCCTCATCTCGGCAAAAGATTGGGTAAATGCACAGAATCCTTTGCCCTCTCTCTCTCTGAGTAACTCAGCGGGTCAGGCAGCATCTGTGGAGAACATGGATAGGTGACGTTTCACAGAGTGCTGGAGTAACTCAGCGGGTCAGGCAGCATCTGTGGAGAACATGGATAGGTGACGTTTCACAGAGTGCTGGAGTAACTCAGCGGGTCAGGCAGCATCTCTGGAGAACATGGATAGGTGACGTTTCACAGAGTGCTGGAGTAACTCAGCGGGTCAGGCAGCATCTGTGGAGAACATGGATAGGTGACGTTTCACAGAGTGCTGGAGTAACTCAGCGGGTCAGGAGCATCTGTGGAGAACATGGATAGGTGACGTTTCGGGTCGGGACCCTTTTTCAGACTAAGTGGATCATTCTTCATAAGTTCATAAGTGATAGGAGCAGAATTAGGGCAATTGGTCCATCGGGTCTACTCCGCCATTCAATCATGGCTGATCTGATTCCTGGGATGGCATGACTTCCATATGAAGAAAGACTGGATAGACTCGGCTTGTACTCGCTGGAATTTAGAAGATTGAGGGGTGATCTCATAGTTACAAAATTCTTAAAGGGTTGGACAGGCTAGATGCAGGAAGATTGTTCCCGATGTTGGGGAAGTCCAGGACAAGGGGTTACAGTTTAAGGATAAGGGGAAAGTCTTTTAAGACCGAGATGAAAAAATCGTTTTTCACACAGAGAGTGGTGAATCTGTGGAATTCTCTGCCACAGAAGGTAGTTGAGGCCAGCTCGTTGGCCATATTTAAGAGGGAGTTGGATGTGGCCCTTGTGGCTGAAGGGATCAGGGGGTATGGAGAGAAGGCAGGTACAGGATACTGAGTTGGATGATCAGCCATGATCATATTGAATGGCGGTGCAGGCTCGAAGGGCCGAATGGCCTGCTCCTGCACCTAATTTCTATGTTTCTATCTATCTTTCCCTCTCAATCCCATTCTGAAAGGTCTTGACCTGAAACGTCACCTATTCATAAGCAGGTTTAGACCATTCGGCCCATTAAGTCTACTCCGCCATTAAATCATGACTGATATCATGACTGATTCTTCTCAACCCCATTCTCCTGCCTTCTCCCCTTAACTCCAACACCCGTACTAATCAAGAAGTGATCAATAGGAGAATTTACTCCTTTGCAAAATGTCCCTTAATATAATAAGACAAACTTATGTTATAATTTAATTGAGCCTCAGTGTCATACAGCGTGGAAACAGGTGCTTTGGCCCAACTTCCTCACGCCGACCACAATGCCCCATCTACACTAGTCCCACCTGCCCGCGTTTGGCCCCTATCCCACTAAACCGTTCCTATCCATGTACCTGGCTAAATGTCTTTTCAGTGTTGTGATAGTCCCTGCCTCAACTAGCTCCTCTGGCAGCTTGTACCATATATCCACCACCCTCTGTGTGAAAAAGTTGCCCGTCTTATTAAATCTTTCCTCCCTCCCTCTCCCTCTCCCCTCCCTCCCCCCTCCCTCTCTTATTCCCTCTCCCCTTCTCCCTCCCTGAACAGTCTGTGACCCATGTGTAAAGCCCAGCTGGTAGCGCTATAATTAGAACCCATTGAGCTGTTTGTTTAAATTCCCACGCGCTAAACTGACAGCGCTATTTAAACCTGTAGCGGGAGAGGCAGATCAAAGCATACAAAAATAATCATCCAGATCTTGAAATTTAAATTACTAATAGATTTAATCTGCTATATTTATTAGAGTTACAGTATGACTTTTTATATCCTTGCATTTTTTAAGCAGCACGATGAAACAGGAAGTCGGGCCGATTTAAAAAAAAACATATTTTACAAAGCAAATTTGTACATCCGTATTCTGATCGCATTTCCGTACAAAATACGGAAAATCCGTGCTACTTGGCAGCTCTGCATCACTCATTCAATTTAATAATTAATTTTTTAAAGCATAAAATTGCTTGAATCGCGAGTAACAAACTAATATGTTGCCAATGGCATTGTAGTTGCTAACTGTGCAGATCTTGAGCTGTACATGTGCTGAGTATGTAGGAGACATTGAGCTGTGTGTACAGCAGCTGAGACACGTACATGCAGGGTGACAGCGATCCACATGGATAGCAATTAGACCGGCACTAAATCAACACCTTCACAATCAGCTGCTATTCCTAAAGAAAGAATCAAACCAAAAATCTGAGGAAGCATCTCAACCCAAAACGTTGCCTATCCATGTTCTCCATAGATGCTGCCACACCTACTGAGTCACTCCAGCACTTTGTGTCTTTTGGAAAATCATCACCTGCAATTCCTTCCGTCCACAAAAATCACCAACTTTGACACGGTGGTGCAGCGGTAGAGTTGCTGCCTCACAGCGCCAGAGAAACGGGTTCAATCCTGACTACGGGTGCTGTCTGTACAGAGTTTGTACGTTGCTGAGAGAATGGAGCAGCTGGGCTTATGTACTCTGGAGTTTAGAAGGATGAGGGGGAATCTCATTGAAACTTATAAGATTGTTAAGGGCTTGGACACATTAGAGGCAGGAAACATGTTCCCGATGTTGGGGGAGTCCAGAACCAGGGGCCACAGTTTAAGAAAAGGAGTAAGCCATTTAGAACGGAGACGAGGAAACACTTTTTCTCACAGGGAGTTGTGAGTCTGTGGAATTCTCTGCCTCAGAGGGCAGTGGAGGCCGGTTCTCTGGATGCTTTCAATAGAGAACTAGATAGGGCTCTTAAAGATAGCGGAGTCAGGGGATATGGGGAGAAGGCAGGAAGGGAGTACTGATTGGGGATGATCAGCCATGATCACATTGAAGGGCCAAATGGCCTACTCCTGCACCAATTGTCTATTGCTCTTCCCGCAACCATGTGGGTTTTCTCCGGGTGCTCCGGTTTCCTCCCACACTCCAAAGACATGCAGGTTTGTGGGTTAATTGGCTTTGGTAGAATTGTACATTGCCCTGAGTGTGTAAGATAGAGTACGGGTATCGCTGTTCAGCACGGACTGGGAGGGCCGAAGGGCCTGTTTCCGTACTGCATCTCTATTTAAACTCAACTATCCAAGTTAGAAATTCTCGGGTTCTTCCCAGTTTGATGGTGTTATTTGTACGGAGCACATCATTCATGTGGGATGGGGAGCAAATCCTTACCTTCAGCAGGATCCAGGAGACGCATGTGAAAGGGGTGCTCATCTCCAGCAGCAGTATCAGCATCGGCAGGTAGTGGCCAACTGTGTCCCACACCACGACACTGCCAAACCCAGACACGGCAAAGAAGTGGTGGAGAGCCAGGGCGGCGTCGAAGCTTCCGAAGACCACGTTGGAGCCGTGAAGAGCTGCGTTCTCAAACATGAAGAAACCAAACGCTGTGAGGACGTTGAACCAACTCCAGCTCTGTTGGCCGAACATTCTGTCAGCCTGCAGCACGGGATCCTTCAGCAGAGCCCAAAGCCCAGCCACCAGGCTCTGGATCCCAAATGCCCCGCGGCTGACCGCCAGGTTCCAGAACACCCTCTCCTTGGCTGGCAGTGAGCGGTAGGTGAGGGACAGTGCCAGGCTTAGCACGTGCGAGAAAATAAAGACCCCAAAGTAGAACAGGAAGCCGGCAGCTATCAGGTTGCCTCGGACTTGCCAAGATAAATAGTTCATGTCAAAAATGCTTTCAGAAACATCGGCGCTGGGGGGAGGTTTCATTTTGTCAACAGAATGCATCGTGCCCAGTTGAAGCTCGAGCTGTAACCGATTAAACTTGTGGTCGCGTGGTCAACAACATGCACACAGTACGAACACCCAGAGGCCACGTGAAGTGGCGAGATCGCAACTCCAGCAATTACACGCTACCTGCAGGAAAACACACACAAAATGAAACGCAAGAAAAGCACAATCAGGAGCATTACGTTTCTGTAGTACTCGAGTGGCTGAAGTTACGCAAATTAAAGCTGAAATGTTCTCCTAATTGAATTGTGGTCCCACCCCTGCTCGTGGTGAGTGTCTCTCATTATCAGCAGCGACCATCTGCTGCCTGACGTTTCTCACAGCATAGAACAGTACAGCACAAGAACAGGCCCTTCAGCCCGCGATGGCTTTGCTGAACCAGATGCCAAGACCAAGTCCTATCTGCCTGCACGTGATCCATATCTTCATTCCCTGCATGTCCACGTGGCAAACCAAACCCTCTTGGACACCACTATCACATCACAAGCCACCACCCCCGTAGCACGCTCCAGCCACTCACACCCCAATGTAAAAAAAATGCCGCGCACATCTCTTTTAAACTTTGTCCCTCAGCTTAAAAAGATGCTCTCTAGTATTTAACGTGACCACCCTTGAAGGGTCTCGACCCGAAACGTCGCCTATTTCCTTCGCTCCATAGATGCTGCCTCACCCGCTGTGCTTCTCCAGCATTTTGCCTACCCTGGAATAATGTTCTGTTTACCCTATCTATGCCTTTCATAATGTATATACTCATAATTTTACATGTGTTTTATCTTAAAGGGACTTATCTGAATTATCAGTAAGTTACTTGCCATGGGTAGCCATCAAATCAAACCTGACCCTACCTTAGGCAAAACACAAAGTGCTGGAGGAACTCAGCAGGTCAGGCAGCATCGGCAGAGGGAGTGAACAGAAAACATTTGGGTCGTGATCCTTCTACGAAACCCATTATCGCCTCTCAGATTGAAGAGTGCTTACCCAAATTGTCACCGGTCCATAGATGCTGCCTGACCCACCAAGTTCCTCCAGCACGATGGTGGCACAGCCGGAGAGTTGCTGCCTTACAGCGAATGCAGCGCCGGAGACCCGGGTTCCATCCCGACTACGGCTGCTGTCTGTACGGAGTTTGTACCTTCTCCCAGAGACCTGCGTGGGTTTACTCTGAGATCTTCGGTTTCCTCCCACACTCCAAAGACGAACAGGTTTGCAAGTTGATTTTCACTGTAGCTTGGACAATAAACTAAACTGAACTGAGATAACGCTATTCCTCACGTAGTCCTACAGGTGGATAGGGGAAGTCTTGGGAAAGTTTTCTCTTGGGGTTTTGTCACGTTGCTGTAACTTGCATCAAGAAAAATCACGGAATTGCAAGCGTCCTTGGTGTTGAGTGCTGGCTTCAAACAGCAGAAGCAGGATACATGCATGGCCACATTAGTCAACCTGAGGGACAGCTCTTGGTACTTGCCCGATTATGAGCATCCCAAACCAAGAATAAAAGTGGCACAGTTTAGTTTAGATACAGCGTGGAAACAGGCCCTTCAGCCCATTCAGCAATCCCTGCATACCACCACTATCCTAAACACACTAGGGACAACTTTGCAGTTCTACCAAGCCAATTAAACTACAAACCTGTACGTCTTTGGAGTGTGGGACTAAACAGGTGATCCCGGAGAAAACCCACGCAGGTCACAGGGAGAAGGTACAAACTACGTACAGACAGCACCCGTAGTCAGGATGGAACCCAGGTCTCTGGCGCTGTGAGGCAGCAACTCTACCGCTGCGCCTTGGTACTTTGTTGGTACCTGCCCGACTATGATTAAAGGTGGCACAGTTGGCCTGCATTAACACACTGAAGACTGCTGCCCACGCATTGTATATACCATGGCTACAAGAGCAAGGCAGCCTCGACCAGGGTCTCACCATCTGCCACACCAAAGCCTTGCCACCATCTCCAAGGAACAACCATGGGTGATGGGACGCTCCCCTTGTCTGCAGTGCAACAACACTAAAGCAGCTCCACACCATCCAGGACATCGGCACGCTTCACCACCAGCGCAGTGCACTGCATTCATGCACACAGAATCCTGCAACAGCACCTCCCAAACATGCAACCGTGGAGAGAGAATCCGAGAGAAAGGTTCAGGTCAATGAACAACCACCAAAGGGAAGGAAGGAAATGTCTGGAAAAATGACAGAAACCAAGAGTTGGGAAAGACAAAAATCTGCGGATGTTGGAAATCGAAAACAAAAGGTGCCATCAACTACCAACATCTGATTGGTAGGAAAATCAAGCATACAAAATAAAGCAGAGGGCACTATCGTAAAGGAGAGTGGAAGATCCATCGACAGGAATCGTTCGGAGAAAGTGGAAGGGCAGATTGAGGAAGTGGTTTCATTCAGGAGTCTGCAGTTTAGTGCAAGGAAGTCACCGTGATCTTTAGAAGGAGACAGCGCAGACTAAAGACACTGCAGGTGTGATGGAGGCGGAGGTAAGAGGGGGGGTATAACGCTACTTACTGATGCGATTGAGGAAATTCAGCGTGTCTCCAGTGACTCTTAGACAGTTCTACAGATGTACTGCAGACAGCATACTGTCGGGATGCATCACAGCTCTGTCCAAGGATGCAAGAAACTGCAGAGATTGTTAATGTAGTCCAGTGCATCCCACAGACATGACTCACTGCATTAACTCCACCTACACTTAACCCCGCCTTGGGAAAGCTGCCAACACAATCAAAGACTTGACACACGCCTGTCATTTCTTCATCTCCCTTTAGACTTTCCACATTAAACTTTGAGACTCTACATTTTTAGACTTTCAACTATATAATTAAAACTAGACACTACATCCCAGTGTGCTGGCATGTGTCTGTAAGGGTCCATTGCCCTGAGACTGGATCACACCAGTGTCTGTCTGAGGCCCAGCGACTGGCAGTGTGAGCGGCTCCTGTGTACACCAGATGCATCTGTTGTCTTCCAACAGTAAATGGCTCACTGCTCACTCTGCCACAGCTTGTTCCAGCATTGATATTTACAAGAGGATTACAAATGTAATTTGTTTGTTTCCAGTTGAACTGGATTTGGTTACAACCCAAGGCCAAGCTTCATTCAGAACTACAAAACTAACACAAAACTGTGCAAGGACCACCAAACACAAGCGATGATGGCATACGTAAATATCATGTTCTCTCCATGTCTAAACTTTCAATCTGCCTTTCCTATTCCCTCTGTTATGGAGTATTTAAAATAACCATGAAAGAGGAAGCATTTTGACGAGATTTAATTCTATTTACAGTAAAAATGCACTGTGATTCTAGAGAATTTAAACCTCAACTTAAGTGGAACACAAACATCATCTGCACACTTCTCTTTTTGACAAGTATCAGTTCCTTTATCAGAGTTTATAGTGTGAATGATAATCAAGAATAGGATGAAAAATCAAATACTAGAGGGCAGAGCTTTAAGGTGAGATGGGCAAAGCTTAAAGGAGATGTGCAGGGCAAGTTTGTTTTTACACAGAGGGTGGTGGGTGTGTGTATAGGAGCAAAGAGGTCCTTCTGCAGTTGTACAGGGCCCTAATGAGACCACACCTGGAGTATTGTGTGCAGTTTTGGTCTCCTAATTTGAGGAAGGACATTCTTGCTATTGAGGGAGTGCAGCGTAGGTTCATGAGGTTAATTCCCGGGATGGCGGGACTGGGGCGGCTGGGCTTGTATACACTGGAATTTAGAAGGATGCGAGGGAAACTTATTGAAACATATAAGATTATTAAGGGTTTGAACACATTAGAGGCAGGAAACATTTTCCCAATGTTGGGGGAGTCCAGAACCAGGGGCCATAGTTTAAGAATAAATGGTAAGCCATTTAGATGAGGAAAAACTTTTTCCCACAGAGAGTTGTGAGTGTGCGGAATTCTCTGCATCAGAGGGCGGTGGAGGCCGGTTCTCTGGATGCTTTCCAGAGAGAGTTAGATAGAGCTCTTAGGGATAGCGGAGTAATAGAAACATAGAAACATAGAATTAGGTGCAGGGAGTAGGCCATTCAGCCCTTCGAGCCTGCACCGCCATTCAATATGATCATGGCTGATCATACCAACTCAGTATCCCGTACCTGCCTTCTCTCCATACCCTCTGATCCCCTTAGCCACAAGGGCCACATCCAACTCACTCTTAAATATAGCCAATGAACTGGCCTCAACTACCCTCTGTGGCAGAGAGTTCCAGAGACTCACCACTCTCTGTGTGAAGAAAAGTCTTTCTCATCTCGGTCTTAAAGGATTTCCCCCTTATCCTTAAGCTGTGACCCTTGTCCTGGACTTCCCCAACATCGGGAACAATCTTCCTGCATCTAGCCTGTCCAACCCCTTAAGAATTTTGTAAGTTTCTATAAGATCCCCTCTTAATCTCCTAAATTCCAGAGAGTATAAACCGAGTCTATCCAGTTTTCTTCATAAGACAGTCCTGACATCCCAGGAATCAGTCTGGTGAACCTTCTCTGCACTCCCTCTATGGCAATAATGTCCTTCCTCAGATTTGGAGACCAAAACTGCACGCAATACTCCAGGTGTGGTCTCACCACGACACCTGTACAACTGAAGTAGAACCTCCCTGCTCCTGTACTCAAATCCTTTTGCTATGAAAGTAAACATACCATCGCTTTTTTCACTGCCTGCTGCACCTGCATGCCTACTTTCAATGACTGGTGTACCATGACACCCAGGTCTCGCTGCATCTCCCCTTTTCCTAATCGGCCACCATTTAAATAATAGTTCTGCTTTCCTGTTTTAGCCACCCCAAAGTGGATAACCTCACATTTATCCACATAAATGTGAGGTTATAAGGGACATGAAGAGAAGACAGGAACGGGGCACTGATTGTGGATGATCAGCCATGATCACATAGAATGGCGGTGCTGCCTCAAAGGGCCGAATAGCCTACTCCTGCACCTCTTGTCTATTGCTTGGAACGTGCTGCCCGGGGTGGTGGTGGAGGCTGTTACTACAGTGGTGTTTAAGAAGCTTTTAGATTAGCACAGAGATGTACAGACAATGGAGGGATATGGATTATGCGCCGGCAGAGATTAGTTTAATTTGATCATGTTATAAGTGACAGGAACATAATTAGGCCATTCAGCCCATCTAGTCTACTCCACCATTCAACCATGGCTGATCTCTCTCTCCCTCCTATCCCCATTCTCCTGCCTCCTCCCCATAACCCGACACCCGTCATGTCCATGCCTCATGTTGAGTAGACATTGTGGGCCAAAGGGCCTGTTCCTTTGCTGCACTGTTCTATATTGTCAATCATTCACTTCTACAAGAAAATCTCACAATGGAATTGGTAAGTGGGCAGTCATGGTGGCGCAACGGTAGAGTTGCTGCCTTTCAGCGACTGCAGCGCCGGAGACCCGGGTTCCGTCCCGACCACGGGTGCTGTCAGTAGTTACGTTCCCCCGTGATACGTTCTCCCCGTGACTGCGTGGGATTTCTCCAAAAATCATCGTTTACTCCAACACTCCAAAGACGTACAGGCTTTCAGTTTAATTGGCTTGTAAATGTAAAAAATTGGCCCTAGTGTGTGTAGGATGGTGTTAATTATGCGGGGATCGCTGGTCGGCGCAGACCCAGTGGGCCGAAGGGCCTGTTTTCCGCGCGCTGTATCTCTAAACTAAAACTAAAACTCCTTTGGGAGTCATAAAATGGATCGACATGCGGCAGATGCGGCTCCTGCACGCTAATGGCTCTAGGGTTATCAACCCACATCTAGCTGCATGCTGAAGAAGGGTCTCAACCCGAAACGTCACCTATTCCTTTTCTCCCGTGATGCTACCTCACCTGCTGAGTTATTCCAGCTTTTTGCTTCTGTCTTCAGCTTATTGATGGCGCCTGGCATTTATACAGAATTGATCTACTAACCTTGGAAAATACTATGTGGAAAACACACACTCTTACACGCTTGGACTTGTTTTGAGACATGAAATATTTGTCCATTATTTGCTAAAATAAACTCCACACGCAATGCCACCTAGCTGGCTGTCTATCTGTGTATTGTTAACCAGAGAGGGAGCCCGGCCTGAGTGCGGGCAGACTGATGTCAACGATAGGCTAACGTTACCTGTAAGGGGGGTGGGGAGGGTGAGGTTCAGCAGCTTCCCTCTCCACTAACCCACCCGTCGCTGGGCTCAACATCTCTTCCATACATCAGATACTGGAAGAGAATTTTAAATGAACAGCCATTCAGAAATAAAAACATCCCTACAATCTCCCCCCCCCCCACCCAACATCCCCACCCCCCAACTCACGCAAACCACGCCACACACTCCCCCCCACACCCATCCACCGCCCCCCAAACCAGACCCCCCCCCCGCAACTACCCCTCCCCCCTCCACCCCGTCACGCCCCCCCGCCCCGTTGTAGCCCCCTCACCCGCCAACCGCCGCCACGTGCCGGCACACGACCGGCCTTATCCATCCGCCCCACACGTCATACGTCACCACGTCTACCCCACCAACCCCTCCCTCCCCCCCTAGCCCTACCACGGCGTCACCCGCCGCGTCCCCCCGGCCACCACCTATTTCAGCCTTTACCGCCCCACAGCGTCCACCGTCACCAGTAATACTTCCACCGCGTAACGCCCCCCCGAAGGCTCCAAATACGTCACCGCGTCACACGTAACCCCCCCCCCCCCACCCCCCCCCACCCCCCCATCCGCCGGGCCCTCTTCTATAGGCCAACCCCGCTGTCCGCCAGCCCTGGGCCAATGATAGGGGCCCGCCCACCACACGTGGGGGGGCGAGGTGTGTCTCCCGGGCCCGCATGTCACTCCAGCGCCTCTGCCCCGCCCGCGGCACACACCTGCCCGCCTGCACCACCTGGCCCCGCAGCACACACCTGCACCCGCCAGCACACCTGGCCCCACAGCACACACCTGCCCTGCCTGCCTCAGCACACCTGTCCCGCGGCACACACACCTGCCTGCCCTGCCTGCACACCTGGCCCCCGGCACACACCGCCCGCCTGCACAACCTGGCCCCCGCGCACACCACCTGCCCGCACAGCACAATGACCCGGTCCCACGTCACACACATTTCTGCCCTCCTTGCGTGCCCCGTACGGCACACAATACGTAACAGACACCTGGCCGCCTGCACACCTGGCTCCAAATTACGCCACGCGTCCACACCCCCTGCCCGCTCTGCACCACCTGGCCCCCCGGCACACACCGCTGGGCCCCTGGTCCTGCCAAACCCGCTGCAGACCTGCCCCCGGCACACACCTGCCTGGCCAATGCATGCACACCTGGGACCCCGCAGCACACGGTTGGGGGGGCGAGGTGCCCGCCTGCACCATGGCCCCGCAGCACTCACCATCCCTGCCCGCCTGCCTGCAGACCTGGCCCCGCGCACACACCTGCCTGCCTGCACACTGGCCCGCGCACACACCTGCCCGCCTGCACAACCTGGCCCCCACGGCACACACCTGCCTGCCTGCCTGCACTGCACCTGTCCCGCAGGCCCGCGCCTGCCTGCCTGACACCTGGCCCCGCGGGGCACCACACGCTGCCCGCCTGCACACCTGGCCCCGCAGCCACACACCTGCCTGCCTGCACACCCTGGCCCCGCGGCACACACTGCCTTGCCTGCACACCTGGCCCCACAGGCACACACACCTCTGCCCGCCTGCCTGCAGACCTGGACCCCGTGCGGCACACACCCAGTTACCCAATGCCTGCCTGCCTGCACACCTGGCCCCGCAGCACACACTCACCTCCTGCCACACCTCGCCCCGCAGCACACACCGCCTGCCTGCACACCTGTCCCCGCGGCACACCAATCCTGCAATGCCTGCCTGCACACCTGGCCCCCGCGGCACACACCTGCCCGCCTGCCTGCACACCTGGCCCGCGGCACACACCTGCTGCCGCCCTGCACAACCTGGACCGCAACACCTGGCGCCGCCTGCACATGGCCCCGCGCACACACACTGCCCGCTGCCTGCAGACCTTGGCCCCGCGGCACAACACATGCCTGCCTGCACTCCTGGCCCCGCGGCACACACCTGCAAGCCTGCACTGCACACCTGGCGGCCCGGCGGCACACACCTGCACGCTGCCTGCCACATACTGGGCCCCGCGCACAACCTGCCACCTGGCACACCTTGGTTCCCCGTGGTAACACGCCTGCCTGCCTGCACACTCCCTCGGCCCCACCCCCCCGCACACCTCTGCCATGCACATACCACCTGCCTGCCATGCCTGCCTGCCACCCTGCACCCCACACACTGCGGCACCACCTGCCTGCACAACTGGCCCGCCGCGCGACACATGCCCCGACACCTGCCTGCACTAACACTGGCTGCCCACAGCACAAACCATGCCTGCACACACACACATGCTGGCCTGCTGCCCTGGCCACCGCAACTACTGCCCGGCCCCGCCACAGCACTGCACTCATAGCCAACACCTGCTGCCTGCCACATCCTGGCCCCGAAGCCACACCTGCACAAACAACGGCCTCTGCGCACGCGCACTCATCACACACCTGCCTGCCTGCCTGCACACCTGGCCCCGCGGACACACCTGCCGCCTGCACCGCAGCGGCACCACACCTGCCACCCGCTTGGCACACCTGCCTGCAGCACACACCTCCCGGCACACACCTGCCTGCCTTGAACCTGGCCCGCGGCACACTGCCTGCCTGCCTGCCACACCTGGCTCCGCGGTGCACATGCCTGCCTGCACCACTCTCGGGGGCCCAGCGGCACTCACACCATACCTGCCTCCTAGCAGTGCACACCTGGCCCCGTGGTACACACTGCCTGCCTGACTTGCACCACTGGGCCCCACTTGGCCACACATCTGCGCCTGCATGCACACCTGGCCCCGCGGGCCAAACACCTGCCTGCCTGCCGCACACCTGGCCTCGCGGCACACACCTCGGCCTGCCCGCACCCTGGCCCCGCTGCACACACCTGCCACTGGCCCCGCGGCCACACACCTGCCTGCACACCTGGCCCCGCGGCACACACCTGCCTGCCTGCACACCTGGCCCCGCGGCACACACCTGCCTGCACACCTGGCCCCGCGGCACACACATGCCTGCCCGCACACCTGGCCCCGCGGCACACACCTGCCTGCACCCCTGGCCCTGTGGCACACACCTTTCTGCCTGCCACCACCTGGGACCCGCTGCACCACACCTGCCTGCACACCTGCCCCCGCAGCACACACCTGCCTGCACACCTGCCCCGCAGCACACACCTGCTGCACACACTGGCCCCTGCGGCACACTACTGACACATGCCGCACACCTGGCCCACCGCAGCCACACACTGCCTGTACACCTGGCACCACGGCACCAACACTGCGCTGCCTGCCACACCTGCGCCCCAGCGGCACAACCTGACTGCCCAATGCGCACCACCTAACGGCCCGCGAGCACACACCTGCCTGCCGATGCTGCACACCTGGCTCCGCTCTCAGGCACCACTCACCTGCCTGCACTGCACACCTGGCCCAGCGGCACACATAGTAAACTATGAGCGCTACCTGCGTCGCCACACCTGGCCCCGTGGTACACACCTCCTGCCTGCACTGACACACCCTGGCCCACGGCAAAAAATCTGCCTGCCTGCTGCACAACCTGGACCCACGCCCACACAACTGCCCTGCATGCCTGCACACCTGCCCTCGCGGCACACCACCTGCTGCCCGCACACCTGGCCCCGCAGCACACAACCTGCCTGCACACCTGGGCCCCGCGCACGCACCCTGCCTGCCACACCTGGCCACGCGGCACTCACTCTGTTAGCCTACACCAACACTGCCCTGCACACTGGCCCCGCGAGCACACATCTGCCTGCACTACCTGGGCCCGTGGCACACACATGCCTGCACCCTGACACACCTGCCTGCCACCTGGCCCCGTCTGCACACACTGCCTGCACACCTGGCCCGCAGCACACACCTGCCTGCTGGCCCCGCAGCACACCACCTGCCTTGCACACCTGGCCCGCGGACAAACTATTGCACACCTGGCCCCGCAGCACACTGCCAGGCAACCTACAAACCTGCCTGCGGCACACAACAAACTGTCTGCCTGCAACACACTGGCCCTGGCCCTGCGGCACACACTTGCTCCTGCACACCCCTGCTGCCTGCACACCTGGCACAGCGGCACATCACATGCCTGCCAGCATATCTGGCCCCGCAGCACACACCTGCCTGCACAACTGGCCGCCGGGCGGCACACTGCCCGCCTGCACCCCCTGCCACCTGGCCCCGGCGGCATACACCTTACCTTGCACACCTGGCCACCAAACCTGGCCGCGGCACACACCTGCCTGCCTGCCTGCACACCTGGCCCCGCTGAGGCACACACCTGCCTGCCTGTCACTCAGGCGCGCTCCTGCCCCGACGGGCACACACCTGCCTGCCTGCACACCCTGGCCCCGTGGCACACACCACCCGCCTGCCTGCCTGCACACCTGGCCCGCGGCACACACCTGCCTGACTGCGTGCAGACCTGGCCCGCCCGCGGCACACACCTGCCTGCCTGCCTGCACCACAGGCCCCAGCGGCACACACCCTGCCTGCCTGCACACTTGGCCCCGCGCACACACCACCTGCATGCCCACACACCTGGCCCCGCGGCAAACTTCACTGCCTGCACCACTGGCCCCCCGGCACACTCCGCCCGCCTACCTGCACACCGGGCCCGCGGCGCACACACCGACCTGCCTGCACACCTGCGCCACGGCACACACTGCCTGCACACCTGGCCCCACGGCGCACACCTGCCGCCTGCCCTGCACAACCCGGGCCCCACGGCACCACACTGCCTGCACACCTGGCCCCGCGGCACACACCTGCCCTGCCTGCAACACCTGGGCCTTTGGCACACACCTGCTTGCCTGCACACCTGGTCCCGCGGAGCTGCATGCAATGCCTCATCCAGTCCCAACAAGGCTCTCCACCCCAAACCAAACATCACACACTCCCTTTCTCCATAGATAGAAAACATAGAAAATAGGTGGCTGCAGGCGTAGGCGTTCGGCTGTGGATGATCAGCCAATTATCTTCAAGGCTGATCAATCCCACAATCAGCACCCTTGATGCTGCCTGACTCGCTGAGTTACTCCAGCACCATGTGTCTACTTTTGCTTATCCAAGATGCATATAAGTGCTGAAGATAGACACAAAATACTGGAGTAACTCAACATCTCTGGTTTGGGAACAGCTCTGCCCAGGATAGGAAGGCTCTGCAGAGAGTAGTGCGTACGGCCGAACACACTATGGGAACTACACACGCCCCCCTGCAGGACCTGTACATCAGAATGTGCAGATCCAGAGCCTGCAGAGCAAATAGCCAGCAACATTTATGGGGGACCCCTACCCCCCATCAGCGGGGGGACTGTTCCAGCTGCTAACGGTCAGGCAACGCCTCCGCTGTCACAGGATGAGGATGAGACGGAGTTTCTTCTCACAGGTCATCAGGACTGTAAAGTCTTATCTCACCAGGGACTGATTTAGTCTGAAGAAGGGTCTCAACCAAAATGTCGCCTATTCTCTTTATACTCGCTCTTAGATGCTGCTGCTGCACTCCGCTGAGTTTCTTCAGCCTTTTGAGTACCCACGATTTACTGTTGTGTTGTGTCTTTTTTAAAAGTGCTGTTTTTTTCCTTATAATGTAAAACATGCTTCTGTTCTGTTCTGTTCTGTTGCTTTTTGCACAATCTGCAGGCATTGCCACTTTCATTTCACTGCACATCTTGTATGTGTATGTGACAAATAAACTTGACTTGACTTAAAATGAATAGGTGTCGATACCCAAAGATTAACAAGGAAATTGCCAGAGAGTTAGATTTAACTCTTAGGGCTAAGGGAATCAAGGGATATGGGGAAAAAACAGGAACAAAGTATTGATTTTGGATGATCAGCCATGATCATATTGATTGGCGGTGCTAGTTCGTATGGCCAACTCCTGCACCTTTTGTCTATGTTTCTATGACCGGAGGGGAATGGAGCTTTATAGATTATGTGCAGGACCTGAGCTACATGGAGACCTTGAATAGGCTAGGACTTTATTCTCTGCAGCACAGGAGGATGAGGGGTGATCTTATAAAGGTGTATAAAATCATGAGAGGAATAGATCGGGTAGATGCACAGACTCTCTTATCCCAACGGTAGGGAATCCAGAACTAGAGGACATATGTTTAAGGAGAGGGGATGAAAGATTTAATAGGAATCTGAGGGGGGACTTCATTGAAAATTACTGAATAGTGAAAGGTCTGGGTAGAGTGGGTGTGGAGAGGATGTTTCCACCAGTGGGGAGTCTAGGACTAGAGGTCATAGCCTCAGAATAAAAGGACGTACCTTTAGAAAGGAGATGAGGAGGAATTTCAATAGTCATAGAGTGATACAGGCCCTTCGGCCCAACTTGCCCACATCAGCCAACATGTCCCAGCTACACTAGTCCCACCTGCCTGTGCTTGGTCCATATCCCTCCAAACCTGTCCTACCCATGTACCTGTCTAACTGTTTCATAAACGTTGGGATAGTCCCAGCTTCAACTACCTCCTCTGGCAGCTCGTTCCATACACCCACCACCCCTTTGTGTGAAAAAAGACAATAGACAATAGGTGCAGGAGTAGGCCATTCGGCCCTTCGAGCCAGCACCGCCATTCAATGTGATCTTGGCTGATCATCCACAATCAGTACCCCGTTCCTGCCTTCTCCCCATATCCCCTGACGCCACTATCTTTAAGAGCCCTATCTAGCTCTCTCTTGAAAGCATCCAGAGAACCAACCTTCACAGCCTTCTGAGGCAGAGAATTCCACAGACTCACAACTCTCTGTGTGAAAAAGTGTTCCTCATCTCTGTTCTAAATGCCTTACCCCTTATTCTTGAACTGTGACCCCTGGTTCTGGACTCCCCCAACATCAGGAACATGTTTCCTGCCTCTAGCGTGTTCAAACCCTTAATAATATTATATGTTTCAATAAGATTCCCTCTCATCCTTCTACATTCCAGAGTATAAGACGGTGGTGAATCTTCATAAGTTCACAAGTTATAGGAGTAGAATTAGGACATTCGGCCCATCGAGTCTACTTTGCCATTCAATCATAGCTGATCCATCTCTCCTCATCCTATTTTCATGACCTCCCCATAACCCTTGACACCCGTTCTAATCAAGAATTTGTCAATCTCTGCCTTAACAATACGCACTGACGGCCTCCACAGCCCTCTATGGCAATGAGTTCCACAGAGTAACTACCCTCTGACTGAACAATAAGAGGTCGGCCATTTAGGACTGAAATGAGGGAAAACCTTTTCACCCAGAGAGTTGTGAATCTGTGGAATTCTCTACCACAGAAGGCAGTCGAGGCCAATTCACTGGATGTTTTCAAGAGAGAGTTAGATTTAGCTCTTAGGGCTGAAGGAATCAAGGGATAAGGATAAAAAGCAGGAATGGGGTACTGATTTTAAATGAGTAGCCATGATCATATTGAGGGCGGTGCTGGCTCGAAGGGCCGAATGGCCTAGTCCAGCACCTATTGTCTATGTTTCCTCCTCACCTCCTTTCTAAAGGAGTACCCTTTAATTCTGAGGTGATGACCGCTGGTCCTAGACTCTCCCGCCAGTGGAAACATCCTTTCCACATCCACTCTATCGATGCCTTTCATTATTAAGTTTCAATAAGGTTTCCCTTCAACCTTCTAGACTCCAGTGAGTAGAGGCCCAGTGCTGTCAATGCTGATCATATGCTCATTCCTGGGACCTCCTCTGGACCCTCTCCAGAGCCAGCACATGCTTCCTCAGTCAGATATGAGGTCCAATGAATCTTGAATTATTTGCAACAGACGGCTGTGGAAGCCAAGTCGATGGATATTTTAAGGCAGAGATAGATAGATTCTTGATTAGTATGGGTGTCAGGGGTTAAACATAGAAACATAGGAAATAGGTGCAAGAGGAGGCCATTCTGCCCTTCAAGCCAGAACCTTCTCCCCATATCCCTTGATTCCACTAGCCCCTAGAGCTCTATCTAACTCTCTTTTAAGTTCATCCAGTGAATTGGCCTCCACTGCCCTCTGTGGCAGAGAATTCCACAAATTCACAACTCTCTGGGTGAAAAAGTGTTTTCTCATCTCAATTTTAAATGGCCTCCCCTTTATTATTAGACTGTGGCCCCTGGTTCTGGACTCCCCCAGCATTGGGAACATTTTTCCTGCACCTAGCTTGTCCAGTCCTTTTATAATTCTATATGTTTCTATAAGATCCCCTTTCATCCTTCTAAATCCTGAATACAAGCCTAGTCTTTCCAATCTTTCCTCAATGACAGTCCCGCCATCCCAGGGATTAACCTCGTGAACCTACGCTGCATTCCCTCAATAGTTAAACATCCTATGTTATCAGAAAATCTGTAACAAAACACCAAAGATAATGAGGTTTCAAATGCTGTATTCATTATTATTAATTTCATCTTTAGCACCATTCATTAATAAGAGCTGATTTCCTATCAAAAATATCTTTCCAACCACGTGGCAATAAGGTGTGAGATTGTATTCAGGGAGTGGTTGTGGAGATTGTATTCAGGGAGTGATTGTGGAGATTGTATTCAGGCAGTGATTGTGGAGTGAATGCCAAGTAGTGAATTATTGAAATGAAGGAGAACAGGTTTAGCCAAGTCACCCGAGCTGTTCCAATTCAGAAAAAGCTTATAAAAGTGTAGGAAGGAACTGCAGATGCTGCTTTACACCAGACACAAACTGCTGGAGGAACTCAGCGGGTCAGGCAGCATCTTTGGAGCAAAGGAATGGGTGACATTTCGGGTCGAGACCTTTAGATTGGGAATCAGGGACGTGGGAGACACATAGATAAGGAAGTGCAAGGTGTGAAAACGAGACATCAAAGAGGAATTTTCATTCAGCTCCTGAGTGTCGATGATGGTTCCATTGGCCAGCACTGGGAGTTCCGAGTGTCATTGGGCCTCAACTCTGCGGCTAACCAGAGGTAATAAAACATGAAGGGAAACCCACCAAAGATAGATTGTGAAATACAACAGCAGCTGGATCCAGTCTAATATAAACTAAAGATACACACAAACTGCTGGAGTAACTCAGCGGGCCAGGCAGCATCTCTGGAGGTATGAAAACGCACACCTACTGATTCAGGGATAGTTTCTTCCCAGCTGATATCAGGCAACTGGATCATACTACCACAACTAGAGAGCAGTGCAGAATCACTATCTACCTCATCGGTGACCCTTCGACGACCTTTGATCGGACATTACTGGCTTTACCTTGCACTGAATGTTATTCCTATAAAGCAAGTAAAGTAAAGTATCCTTTATTGTCATTCAGACTTTTCAGTCTGAACAAAATTTTGTGCCTTGCAGTCATAACATAGAATAAAATCACAAAACACACAATAAACACATATTTAACATCCACCACAGTGAGTCCACCAGGCACCTCCTCACTGTGATGGAAGGCAAAAGTCTTAAAGCCCATGTCTCTTTCCTCCTTGCTCTCCCTCTGCGTTGAGGCGATTCAGGCTTCCGATGTTGTGACCCCGCTGGGTGATGGTAAGCAAGTCCGGCGGTTGAATCCGAGCTCCGCGAACGGGCCGGTTCAAACTCCACAACCCGGGGTGGTGGAAGCTGCCACCCTCCAGTCCAGCGGACGAAGCTGTTGTTGCGGGAGCCCCGGAGAATTGGTCACCAACCTGTGACCCGCGAGCTCCCGACGCTGTCGTCCACTGGGCCCGCGGCCGACTCCACTGGGGTCGCGGCCGACTCCACTGGGGTCGCGGCCGACTCCACTGGGCTCGCGGCCGAGCCTCCGAGGCTCTGAAGTCGGGTCGCCGCCGCCGCCATCACAACCCCGAAGTCGGGCAGCTTCGCGATGGTAAGTGTCCTGGCTCTGCCTCCGGAGCCGTGAGGTCTGTCGCAGTTGGAGGCCGCCAGCTCCGCCATTAGGCCTCAGCGCAGAATGGAGACGGCGGATACGACAAGAAATGGTCGCATCCCCCCGAAGTAAGAGACCAAAAACAAGTTTCCCCCACCCCCGCACACACATACACAACTAAAATAAATTGAAATAAACTGAAACAACAGGACAAAAGAGAACAAAAAAAGAAAAGAGAAACGGACTGCAGGCGAGCCGCAGCTGCCGGGCAGCGCCGCCACTTCCGGTGCATCTGTACACAGCGAATGGCTCGATTGTAATCATGCATTGGGTTCCGCTGGCTGGATAGCACGCAACTAAAGTGTTGTACACGGGAGGTCGTGTCTCACAAATATGATTGAGTTTTATGAAGACGTGACCAAAAACGTCGATGAGGGCAGAGCTGTAGATGTTGTGCACATGGATTCCAGTTAGGCATTCGAGTTCCAGTTTGGCTGCTCTGGAAGGTTAGATCGCATGGGATCCAAGGAGAGATAGATGAATGGAGAGCAAATTGGCTCCATGGAAGGAAGCAGAGGGTGATGGTGGAAGGTTGCTTCTCAGACTGGAGGCCTGTGACTAGTGGTGTGCCTCAGGGTTTGGTGCTGGGCCCGTTACTGTTTGTCATCTACATCAATGATTTGGATGAGAACATACGGGGCAAGATTAGCAAGTTTGCTGATGATACAAACGTTATTGGTTTTGCAGATAGTGAAGATGGTTGTGAACGATTACATCAGGATCTGGGTCGATTGGCCAGGTGGGCGGAGGAATGGTTGATGGAATTTAATACAGAGAAGTGTGAGGTGTTGCATTTTGGGACGTCTAACGAGGGCAGGACCTACACAGTGAATGGTCGGCCTCTGGGGAGTGTTGTAGAGCAGAGGGATCTAGGAGTACAGGTGCACGGTTCCTTGAAGGTCGAGTCGCAGGTAGATAAGGTGGTCAAAAAGGCTTTTGGCACTTTGGCCTTCATCAGTCAGAGTATTGAGTATAGAAGTTGGGAGGTCAAGTTGCAGTTGTATAAGACGCTGGCGAGACTGCATTTAGAATATTGTGTTCAGTTCTGGGCACCATGTTATAGGAAAGATATTGTTAAGCTGGAAATGGTACAGAGAGGATTTCCGAGAATGTTGCAAGGACTGGAGGGTGTATGTAGATAGGGTGGTAAAGAAAGCCTTTGGTGTGCTGGCCTTTATAAATCAGAGCATTGAATATAGGAGTAGGGAAGTAATGTTAAAATTGTACAAGGCATTGGTAAGACCAATTCTGGAGTATGGTGTACAATTTTGGTCGCCTAGTTATAGGAAGGATGTCAACAAAATAGAGAGAGTACAGAGGAGATTTACTAGAATGTTGCCAGGGTTCCAGCAACTATGTTACAGAGAAAGGTTGAACAAGTTGTAGGTATCTTTATTCTTTGGAGCGCAGAAGGTTAAGGGGGGACTTTGATTGAGGTCGTTTAAAATGATGAAAGGGATAGACAGAGTTAACGATGGATAAGCTTTTCCCATTGAGGGTAGGGAAGATTCAAACAAGAGGGCATGACGTGAGAATTAAGGGACAGAAGTTTAGGGGTAACGTGAGGGGGAACTTCTTTACTCACGAGGGTGGTGGCTGTGTGGAATGAGCTTCCAGCAGAAGTGGTGGAGGCAGGATCGATTTTAACATTTAAGAGTAAAGTGGATAGGTATATGGACGTGAAGGGAATGGAGGGGTATGGTCTGAGTGCAGGTAGATGGGACTAGGGGAAAACAAATGGTCGGCACGGACTGGAAGGGCCGAGAGGGCCTGTTTCCGTGCTGTAATTGTTATATGGTTATATGGTTATATGGTGTGAGGTATAGGGAGAGGTTGAGTAGGCTGGGTCTCTATTCCATGGAGCGCAGGAGGGTGAGGGGTGATCTTATAGAGTTGTATAAAATCATGAGAGGAATAGATTGGGTAGATGCCCAGAGTTGGGGAATCGAGGACCAGAGGACATTGGTTTAAGGTGAAGGGGAAAAGATTTAATAGGAATCTGAGGGGGTAACCTTTTCACACAGAGGGTGGTGGGTGTATGGAACAAGCTGCCAGAGGAGGTAGTTGAGGCTGGGACTATCCCAACGTTTAAGAAACAGTTAGACAGGTACATGGACAGGACGGTTTGGAGGGATATGGACCAAACACAGGCAGGTGGGACTAGTGTAGCTGGGACATGTTGGGAGGTGTGGGCAAGTTGGGCTGAAGGGCCTGTTTCCACACTGTATCACTCTATGACTCTATAACATGACATTCAACTGAAACTAAACAGAAATAGAAACTAAGAAAAAGGAATAGGTCACTTTTCGAGTCAAGACCGTTTTTTTCAGTTTGAACCCTTCTTCAGATCCAAACCTCACCCATTCCTTCTCTCCAGAGATGCCGCCTGTCCCGCTGAGTTACTCCAGCATTTTGTGTCTATCTTTGGTGTAAACCAGTGTCTGCAGTTCCTTCCTACCCAATATAAACTGAATGAGCTTGTCTTGGTTTGGACAAAGTGGCTCATCACAGTTCTGTTGATCTTTTCGAGATTTTAAGAGCGTTTCATTCTCACACGCATTGACTCTGTTCTGTTGCAGCATCCTGATAAGCCCATTGATGCAATAACTCATTAAATGTACAATAAATGGCCAGTTATTCTTAGTGAACCATAATCCTCCAAGCCAATGTACATAGTGTGACCTGAATATCACTCAGTCGGAGAAACTCAGCAGGCGAGGCAGGATCTATGGAGCAAAGGAAATTGGCGACGTTTCAGGTCGAGACCCTTGGGTCCCAACCCGAAACGTCACCAATTTCCTTCGCTCCCCAGAAACCCCCTGAGTTTCTCCAGCATTTTGGTCTACTTTTGATTTTCCAGCATCTGCAGTTCCTTCTTAAACATCACACAGTGGGTATTAGTGTGCTGCTGATGCGAGGCAGAGGTCGGGGCTGTGCTGTGTGGACGCTTTTTTCATGTTGATGGAAGAAACTGTTCATGGAGTTCAATGTTGTTACACATCCTTCTTCCTTCCACAGAGACCGTTCTGTCCGCAACTCCCTGGTTCACTCATCCCTTCCCACCCAAACCACCCCCTCCCCAGGTACCTTCCCCATCAACCGCAGAAGATGCAACACCTCTCCCTATACCTCCTCCCTTGACTCAACAGATAATAGACAATAGACAATAGGTGCAGGAGTAGGCCATTCGGCCCTTCGAGCCAGCACCGCCATTCAATGTGATCATGGCTGATCATCCCCAATCAGTACCCCGTTCCTGCTGACTCTGGCCAGGGACCCAGACAGTCCTTTCAGGTGAGGCAGAGGTTCACTTGCGCCTCCTCCAACCTCACATACTATATCCGCTGTTCTAGATGTGGCCTCCAGGACGCCGGTGAGACCGAGCGTAGACTCGTGTTAAAGAAGGAACTGCAGATGCTGGAAAATCGAGGGTACACAAAATGCTGGAGAAACTCAGTGGGTGCAGCAGCATCTTCGTAGACTCAGTGACCGTTTCACTGGACACTCACGCTCGGTCCACCAAGGCCTGCTGGATCTGGGCTCCCACACTGACCTTGCTGCCCTGGGCCTCCTCCATTGCCAGACTGAGGCCACACACAAACTGGAGGAACAGCACCTCATATTCCACTTGGAAAGTGACCATTGAACTCTCCAATTTCAAGTAACATCTCCCCCTCCCGGCCCTTGTTCCTGTGCCACTCCTACCCAGTGCGCACACATGTCCTCCCTCCCCCCCTCCCCCGTCACTCTGCCCGTCCCCCTCCCACGTACACTCATCTCCCATCCCCCACTTTCCCCTTCCATCCACACCCCTCCCTCCAGCTCTACATTCCACTCCTCCTCTTCTCTCCGTATCTGACTCCCCTTTGTCTCTGTTTCACCTCCAGCCTTTGTCACTTACTCCACCCATCTGTCACTCACCCCCCTCACCCCCCTCACCTGTATCCACCCATCACTTGACGGGGAAAGAACAGCAGATGCTGGTTTAAGTCGAAGGTCAACACAAATTACTCCAGCATTTTGTGTCTACCTTCTACCTATCTCTTTAGACTTTAGAGATACAGTGTGGAAGCAGACCCTTTGGCCCATCGAGTCCGTACCGACCAGCGACCCATACACTAGCACTAGGGACATTTAGTATTTACAGAAGCTAATTAACCTACAAACCCGCACGTCTTTGGAGTGTGGGAGGGAAGGGGAGCACCCGGAGAAAACCCACGCAGGTCACGGGGAGAAGGTACAAACTCCGTACAGACAGCATCCGTAGTCGGGATCGAACCGGGTATCTGGCGCTGTGAGGCAGCAACTCTACCCGCTGCGCCAGCGCGGCCTCTAAACCTTGCCAGGCTTTGTCCTGCCCCAGCATCTCTCTCCCAGCTTTGTCCCCCGGACTCCATCGGTCTGAAGAGGGGTCCCGACCCAGAACGTCGCCTGTCCATCCCCTCCACAGATGCTGCCTGACTGCTGAGTTCCTCCAGCACTTTTGAGCATTGACTCTATGAGTTGACCTGCAGCTCTCCGATACCCCACTAGATGGAGCGCTGTGATCATTTAATCACTTTTAGCCAAGTTTACATTTTATTGGTCAAAGTTTCTGAACTTTGTCCGTCAAACTGGTGCTTATTTTTATTGCAGTGATTTCACAGAGTGCTGGAGTAACTCAGCGGGTCAGGCAGCATCTGTGGAGAACATGGATAGGTGACGTTTCACAGAGTGCTGGAGTAACTCAGCGGGTCAGGCAGCATCTGTGGAGAACATGGATAGGTGACGTTTCACAGAGTGCTGGAGTAACTCAGCGGGTCAGGCAGCATCTGTGGGGAACATGGATAGGTGACGTTTCACAGAGTGTGGAGTAACTCAGCGGGTCAGGCAGCATCTGTGGGGAACATGGATAGGTGACGTTTCACAGAGCGCTGGAGTAACTCAGCGGGTCAGGCAGCATCTGTGGGGAACATGGATAGGTGACGTTTCACAGAGTGCTGGAGTAACTCAGTGGGTCAGGCAGCATCTATGGAGAAACATGGATAGGTGACGTTTCACAGAGTGCTGGAGTAACTCAGCGGGTCAGGCAGCATCTGTGGAGAACATGGATAGGTGACGTTTCACAGAGTGCTGGAGTAACTCAGCGGGTCAGGCAGCATCTGTGGAGAACATGGATAGGTGACGTTTCAGGTCCAGGCCTCTCCAAAATCACCGAAGAATCCCAACCTGAAATGTCACCTGGTGGCGCAGCGGATAGAGCAACTGCCTCACAGCGTCAGGGACCCGGGTTCGATCCTGACTACGGGTGCTGTCTGTAAGGAGTTTGTACGTCCTCCCCGTGACCTGCGTGGGTTTTCTCCAGGCGCTCTGGTTTCCTCCCACACACCAAAGACGTGCAGGTTTATAGGTTAATTGGCCTGGTTCCCTACTGTGTGTAGAATAGTGTAAATGTTCGGGGATCGCTGGTTGTTGCGGACCCAGTGGGCCGAAGGGCCTGTTTCCGTGCTGTATCTCTGAACTAAACTAAAGACGGCCCTGTGATCGTGATGGGGAGCATGAATCAAGGATCAGTTCTGCATTGCCGTAGCACCCATCTTCCATGGCTAGACATCTGAGACCTTCAGTGTCTAGAGAAGCCCAGATCGCCCTTGTATTATGTGTTCTGACAGCTTTCATCAGCAACGTTATCCCTCATTGAATCAAATCATGAAAGACTTGGTAAATCTTTCACTTCAAGGCTGGTTTTTATTATAGATATCTATATATAATTAAAAGTTTCATCTTGACCACTTCCTGTCTGTGCTGTTTTTTAATTTTAGCCATTTTACTCACAATCCTCCTCCGCTGAGCCAGCCCCGAGGATTTTTCCCATCGATGAAAAATAAAAAAGTTATGAGTGTTTAAAACATCTTGAGATCAGCTGATTGGTCCTCTCGCCTGTCAATCACTGCAATTAAGGTAACGCCCCTTCCTGGGTAGGGGGGGGGGGAAGGAATATAACACCCCGGATGCCTGGACGTGAGTCAGTCACTCTGCAAGATCGTGAGGGAGAGGCCACAACTGTAGTTGTAAGCTGTGAATCAACTGAACTGTGAGTCTGCATTGTACTTGCAATAAATGATTTGTTAGCCCTTAATGACAATGCCATGAGTAGTTTGGCCTGCTGCCCTGCCTGTGCTTGAAAGTGCAATGCCTTATTAGGCCCGACTGTGTTTGGAAGGAATAAAGAGTGTGTGTGTGTGAGTGAGTGTGTGTGTGTGTGTGAGGTGGAGGGTGTGTGTGACGTGGAGGGTGAGTGTGTGAGGTGGAGTGTGTGTGTGTGAGTGGAGTGTGTGTGTGTGAGAGTGAGTGTGTGTGTGTGTGAGAGAGTGAGTGTGTGTGTGTGTGAGGTGGAGGGTGTGTGTGTGAGGTGGAGGGTGTGTGGATTGACTTGACGTCAGTTGACTTGAAATGGATTGTTGACCCTGCACTCACTGTGCTTGACATGACTTGACCCACAACACCCAGATGCTAGCCCTCCAGAGAGCTCCCCACTGGCCGCCAATATTGGAATTGGTGGAGAATCTGCCTGCTACCTGCATGCTTACTGAAAGTAAACATGCAGGTACAGCAGGCAGTGAAGAAAGCTAATGGCATGTTGGCCTTCATAACAAGAGGAGTTGAGTGTGAGAGCAAGTAGGTCCTTCTGCAGTTGTACAGGACCCTAGTGAGAGTATTGTGTGCAGTTTTGGTCCCCTGATTTGAGGAAGGACATTCTTGCTATTGAGCGAGTGCAGCATAGGTTTACGAGGTTGATTCCTGGGATGGCGAGACTGTCATATGCTGAAAGAATGAAGCGACTGGGCTTGTATTCACTGGAATTTAGAAGGATGAGAGGGGATCTTAAAGAAACATATAAGATTATTAACGGCTTGGACACGCTAGAGGCAGGAAACATGTTCCCGATGTTGTGAGAGTCCAGAAACAGGGGCCACAGGTTAAGAATAAGGGGTAGTCCATTTCGAGCGGAGATGAGGAAACACTTTTTCACCCAGAGTGGTGAATCTGTGGAATTCTCTTCCTCAGAAGGCAGTGGAGCCCAATTCTCTGGATGCTTTCAAGAGAGAGTTAGATAGGGCTCTTACAGATAGCGGAGTCAGGGGATATGGGGAGAAGGCAGGAACGGGGTACTGATTGTGGATGATCAGCCTTGATCACATTGAATGGCGGTGCTGGCACGAAGGGCCAAATGGCCCACTGCACCTATTGTCTATTGTCTGTCCAGCCGTGACTGGCTCCCCTCCTGTGAGTGAGGCATCACAGCAGCAGGCTGACAGCTCAGCAAATTGCCCGTCACTCTCAGAGTGAACATAATTAAACGTGTCGGCTAAAATGAATTGTCATGTCATTAATGTACGGCACAAAGATTCACTTACCAATGGGTGAAACTTTGGGACATTGCTGCTGTTCCCATCTGGAGTAAGAAGACTTACAGCATCTAACATAGAACATAGCAGTGGGCCCTTTGGCCCACAGAGTCCGTGACCAATATTATGCCGTTAGTCTCCTGGATGTGATCCATATCCCTCCAGTCCATGCTTCAAGTCCTAGCACGGAAACTGTCTCTTTGGCCCAAGCGCCCCATCTACGCTAGTCCCATCTGCCCGTGTTCGGCCCATATCCCTCTCAATCTTTCCTATCCATGTACCTGTCCAAATATCTTTTATCTTTGTGCACCTTTATGAGATCGTATAGACGGTTTCTCATGTCACTGCTTATACAATCCCACAGGGTGGATTAAATAACAAAATAATATTCTTGCTGTTGAGGGAGCGCAGCGTAGATTTACAAGATTAATTCCCAGGATGGTGAGACTGTCATATGCTGAGAGAATGGAGCGGCTGGGCTTGTATACTCTGGAGTTTAGAAGGATGAGAGGATATATTATTGAAACATACAAGATTATTAAGGGTTTGGACACGCTAGAGGCAGGAAACATGTTCCCGATGTTGGGGGAGTCCAGAACCAGGGGCCACAGTTTAAGAATAAGGGGTAAACCATTTAGAACGGAGACAAGGAAACACTTTTTCAATCAGAGAGTTGTGAGCCTGTGGAACTCTCTGCCTCAGAGGGCGGTGGAGGCCGGTTCCCTGGATTCTTTCAAGAGAGAGCTAGATAGGGCTCTTAAAGATAGCGGAGTCAGGGGATATGGGGAGAAGGCAGGAACGGGGTACTGATTGGGGATGATCAGCCATGATCACATTGAATGGTGGTGCTGGCTGGAAGGGCCGAATGGCCTACTGCACCTATTGTCTATTGTCTATTGATTAACTGAACGATACAGCATGGAAACAGGCCCTTCAGCCCATCGTGTCCATGCCGACCAGCGATCGCCCGCTCACACTAGTTCTATGTTATCCCACTATCTCATCCACTCCCTACACACTAGGGGCGAGTGGCCGATTAACAGAGTGATTTACAGAGGGTCGATTAACCTGCAAACCTGCACGTCCTTGGGATGTGGGAGGAAACTAGAGTACCCAGAGAAAACCCACGTGGTCTCAGGGAGGACGTGCAAATTCCACTCAGGTTGCAGCGGAGGCAGCATGGAGTGGGTGGAGTGGGTGGTGGGGAGTGTGAGATGGACTGGGCTCATTTAGACCACAGTAGAGTGGATGGAGTGGGTGGTGGGGAGTGTGAGATGGACTGGGCTCATTTAGACCACAGTAGGGTGGATGGAGTGGGTGGTGGGGAGTGTGAGATGGACTGGGCTCATTTAGACCACAGTAGAGTGGATGGAGTGGTGGTGGGGAGTGTGAGATGGACTGGGCTCATTTAGACCACAGTACAGTGGTGGTGGGATGGAGTGGGTGGTGGGGAGTGTGAGATGGACTGGGCTCATTTAGACCACAGTAGAGTGGATGGAGTGGGTGGTGGGGAGTGTGAGATGGACTGGGCTCATTTAGACCGCAGTAGAGATCCAGACGCAGGACCTGTGCACGCGCCTGCAGTGTGAGGCAAGAGGCAAGAGGCAAGAGTGCTTTATTGTCATGTGTCCCAGACGGAACAACGACACTCTTGCAGCAGCACAGCACAATGTGTGAACACAGCACACTGTAAACAATAGAACTTTACAGTACGGGTGTCAGGGATTGTGGGGAGAAGGCAGGAGAATGGGGTTAGGAGGGAGAGATAGATCAGCAATGATTGAATGGTGGAGTAGACTTGATGGGCCAAATGGCCTAATTTTGCTCCTATTAAGTAAGTAAGTTTATTGACCAAGTATTCACATACAAGGAATTTGCCTTGGTGCTCCGCCCACAAGTAACATGACATACAGTGACAGTTACGAATGACACAGAACACACTAAACATTAATAATAATAAGATATTAATGATAAAACACTGTTGATCAATTAACCATTGCCTTATGACCTTATGACATTAATAGACGTTATATAGAAGCTGATAGACTGGGTAATGGTCGTCTTCTTCGAGTCCGTTGCAATCTCAGATGTCGTTCTGCCAGTATCTGGCGCAGGTCACAGCTGGTCGGGTCGGTTCAGCCAGGTCCTGGGGGCTGCACTGGGGGGCGTCGTCACACTCCAGTAGGTGGGACATTGTCTGTCCTGCTCCACATGTGTCTTCTGCCTGGTAGTTCCATGCTTTCATAAGTGCTTTGCACCTCCCCTGCTCCACTCGTAATCTGTTGAGGGTCTTCCAGGTTGGCCACGGGAGGTCGTGCCCGCTGGCGAGGCATTCAGTCGGAGTGATTCCTCTCTCCATCCAGCCGTGGGCTCGTGTGTTGAGCTGGTTCCATTCATCTTTCCAGATGTTGGTCCTTGCTGTTTCTTTGGTTGTCTGGAGAGGTGGGACTGTCTGCAAGAAACTGGCTCTGGATTTCAGTCGGGGTGGGGGTGCTGTGTGTCCGTGCAGGGGGTGCCTGGTATCGATCTCCTGTGCTCTCCGCTCGTCTTGGGCGACGATGGATCGTCTGATATGGGGGGGGGGGGGGGGGCAATACCAGCTAGGGCGTAGAGGCACGGGACTGGGGTTGTCTTTGTGCATCCCGTGATAATGCGGCAGGTGTCGTTGAGGGCTGTGTCAACCAGTTTGGTGTGGTGGGAGCGGCTCCAGCTTGAGCACGCGTATTCAGCTGTGGAGAAGCACAGGGCTAGGGCAGTTGCGCGGATGGTTGGTGGATCAGCGCCCACTTTGAGTTTACCAGTTTGCGCAGGATGTTGTTGCGAGTGTTGACCTTGGCTTTGGTGTTCTGAAGGTGGGTTTTGAAAGAGAGTGTCCTGTCGAGTGTGACTCCGAGGTACACGGGGTGGAAGTGGTTGGAGAGTTTGTGGCCATCCCATGAGACGAGCAGTTGTTTCCCTGCAGCTCGATTTTTAAGGTGGAAGCTGCATAGTTGGGTTTTTGATGGGTTGGGTTTCAGGTGGTTGTTATTGTAGTAGGTTGTCATCTCTTGGAGGGCGCTTTCCAGGACAGACTCGATCTTCTGGAAGTTCTCCTGTTGGGTGGGGATGCAGAGGTCATCAGCATAGATGGAGAGGCAGCATTGTGGGGGAAGTGGTTGGTCGTTGGTGTAGATGTTGAAGAGGAGGGGGGCCAGTACGCTGCCTTGTGGTCGGCCATTCTTTTGGGCTTTCCATTTGCTCTTCTTGTTGTTTAGTTGAACGAAGAAGCGCCTGGTGTGGAGGCTTTTGATGACCTGGCACAGGTCGAGGTCACCAGTCATGTCAAAGAGTTTCCTGATCATGGTGCGGTGCTGGACAGTGTCGTAGGCAGCGGTGAGGTTTATTAAAGCTGCTCCGGTGATGAGTTTGCAAACCGTCCTCAGTGTGTTGGGTGAGGTTCAGTAGCTGCCTGGCACAGGAGCGGCCAGGGTGGAAGCCAGCTTGATCGTTAGTAAGCTTGGAGTCTATAAGTGGCATAAGGCGTTGGAGCAGTAGCCTCTCGTAGAGCTTGTAGGTGATGCAGAGAAGGGAAATGGGTCTGTAGCTCTTTGGGGATGATGGGTCCTTTCCAGGTTTGGGAATTGCGACAGTCTTGGCCTTTCTCCATGCAGGTGGGGTTGTTTTCTGTGCCGTGCATGAGTTCAGCATTGCTAGGAGCCAGGTCTTTGCTTTAGGTCCCAGGTGCTGCATCATTTCCGTCAGTGCATCATCGATTCCTGCTGCTTCCCCAGGTTTCAGCATGCTCATTGCAGCTTCGAGCTCTTCTAGATCGAGGGGCTCGGTGAGAGCGCTGGCTGGCTGTAGGCGGTCTGTTACCGCTGTCCGGCGGTATTCTCCTGTGGGTCTGCGCTGGTTTTGGCTGCGACCGTTTGCCACCAGCTGTGCTGCAACTGAGTTTGCTGTGACTGTGGTGAGCGTGGGCGGTGTGGTATGGTCTTCACCGAGGCGGCGGGTTGTGGCCCATGCCTTCCTGCTGTTAATGGTCATGGTGGTGTTTTCTATCAACTCCTTCCAGACTTGCCTCAGGTCCTCCCCGACTGTGTTCAACAGGATCTCTCCGAGTTCCATGGTGGTGGAGGAGAAAGGGTCCTCGCGGTATGCCCTGTGGGAGGCTTTCAGTAGATCGCTGGATGTTTCCGACAGCCCGGGGATGTACTCGGGCTGGCATCCTCTTGGTATATGTCGCCTGGCTGACCTGTTCAGCAGTTCTGTGAACATGGTGTAGTTGGGGTGTGATGGAATGCTGGGGATGGAGCCTTCGATCTCCTGTTGGAATGACAGCCAGTCGGCCTTCCACAGATTGAACCTTCTGCGGAAGGGGACGGTTGTTGCTTGGAGAGCGGATCGGATGGTTATGGTGATTGGCCGGTGTTGCGTATGGGGGATAGGGTCCAGGACCTCTTTCACAGCTCTGGATGATAGTTCGCTGCTCACACAAACAAGGTCTGGGTTATATCCTCGTTTCCATCTGGCACTGTGGAAAGATTTTGGCAGTTTGGCGTCATGGATCAGGGTCAGGTGTTTCGACACGAGCCAGGTTTCGACTTCACCTCCATCTTGATTGTTCACTTCATAGCCCCACAATGAGCTATGGGCATTGAAGTCCCCAATGCTAATGTGGTATTTCCTCTTGCATCTGTCTGGCAGTTCAGAGTGGAGGAACGGACTTTGGGGGGGTTTATACACTGATGTGACAGAGATGTTTGGGAGGGCAACTGTGATAGTTTCCATTTGCCCTTCGGTGGTGTGGGTGCAGACCTCTTCGATCGTGAGGTTTGGTCTGCAGAATACAGCTGACCCATACTGTCTGTGCCGGATCTCGGCCCCCAGCTTCATTCCCGGGATGGCTGGTCGATGTTGTGTAGGGCCGGTGTGGGTTTCCTGCATGCACACTATGTCAAAGCGTTTGGCCACTGTCGCTAGTATGTCTGCCTGGCATCTGGAGAAGCCTTCAATATTGATTGAGGCGATTGACCGTGCAGGCCCCGAGGAGGGCGAGTGTCTGTGGCGCTTCAGCATGGTCATCTAGTAGGTTGCTTGGGTAAGTATACAGATATTGGCCTACTGGTGGTAATAATATCAAATTATAACATTCTGTGTTTCCCAGGATGCACCACAGGGAGGTTTCTGTATTAGCAGCCTAATACAGGTAATGGTGAAGGAAGGCCATGTATCCTGTACACTGCAGGAACTCAGCGAAGCGGGCAACACTGGGCTGGCAATGGACAGCACCGTCCTTGTGTGTAGTCACTGAAAGCCACCAGCAGGTGGTGCAGTGATAGAAACATAGAGGAGCGAGCCTCATTCTTCAGAGAACGGGGATTCCCCTCCCCCACTATTGATGAGGCTCGCACCAGGGTCTCCTCCACACCCCGCAACACTGCCCTCTCTCCCCATTCCCCCACTCGCAAACAGGGCAGAGTCCCCCTGGTCCTCACCTTTCACCCCACCAGCCGGCAAATACAACACATAGTCCTCCGCCAGTTTCGCCACCTCCAACGTGACCCCTCCACCCGCCACATCTTCCCATCTCCCCCCCTGTCTGCCTTCCGCAAAGACCACTCCCTCCGCAACTCCCTTGTCAATTCTTCCCTCCCCTCCCGCTCTACCCCTTCCCCGGGCACTTTCCCTTGCAACCGCAAGAAATGCAACACTTGTCCCTTCACCTCCCCCCTCCACTCCTTTCAGGGACCCAAGCAGTCCTTCCAGGTCCGACAGAGGTTCACCTGCACCTCCTCCAACCTCATCTACTGCATCCGCTGCTCCAGATGCCAGATGATCTATATCGGTGAGACCAAAGCGGAGGCTTGGCGATCGTTTCGCCGAACACCTCCGCTCGGTCCGCATTAACCAACCCGACCTCCCGGTGGCTCAGCACTTCAACTCCCCCTCCCATTCCGCATCCGACCTCTCGGTCCTGGGCCTCCTCCATGGCCAGAGTGAGCAACACCGCAAGTTGGAGGAACAGCACCTCATATTCCGCTTGGGGAGTCTGCATCCTCTGGGCTTGAACAATGAATTTTCTCAATTCTGTTAACCCTTGCTGTCTCCTCCCCTTCCCACCTCTCCCTCAGCCCTCGGGCCCTGGCATTCCCTCTATCTCTATCTCCCTTCCCCACCCTAGTCGCACCAGCTTCTCATTTTCACACTATAAACAGCTTACAATGGCTTGTTCCCTTTATCATCGATACTTTTTTTGCATCTTTCATTCATTGTTCTTTATCTCTCCACATCACCGTCTATATCTCTCGTTTCCCTGATCCCTGACCAGTCTGAAGAAGGGTCTCGACCCGAAACGTCGCCTATCTCCTTCGCCTCTTAGATGCTGCTGCACCCGCTGAGTTTCTCCAGCTTTTTGTGTAACCCATAGAAACATAGACAATAGGTGCAGGAGTAGGCCATTTGGCCCTTCGAGCCAGCACCGCCATTCAATGTGATCATGGCTGATCATCCCCAATCAGTACCCCGTTCCTGCCTTCTCCCCATATCCCCTGACTCCGCTATCTTTAAGAGCCCTATCTAGCTCTCTCTTGAAAGTATCCAGAGAACCGGCCTCCACCGCCCTCTGAGACTTCAAGATCTGAAGAAGGGTCTCGACCCAAATGTCATCCATTCCCTTTCTCCAGAGATGCTGCCTGTCCTGTTGAGTTACTCCAGCATTTTGTGTCTATCTTCTGTAGAAACCAGCATCTGCAGTTCCTTCCAACACAAACAAATTTCAGTATATAAAATGAACAATAGAGCAAAGACAAAATGAATGCCCCCAAGTCTATGCAGAGCTTACTTGTTCACAGGTGGTGGGTAGAGCTAGGACTGGGGAGATAGCAAAGAGATAGAGACCATGGAACATAGAACAGTACAGCACCAGAACAGGCCCTTCAGCCCACAACATCTGTGCCCAACATGATGCCAAGACTCTCCTCTGCCCGCACGTGATCCATACCCTCCATTCCCTGCATATCCATGTGCCTATCCAAAAGCTTCTTAAACACCACGATCGTATCTGCCTCCACCCCCACTCCTGGCAGCGCATTCTAGGCACCCACCACCCTCTCCTTTAAACTTTGCCCCTCTCACCTGGAGTTTAGAACGATGAGAGGGGATCTTATTGAAAACATAGAAACATAGAAAATAGGTGCAGGAGTAGGCCATTCGGCCCTTCGAGCCTGCACCGCCATTCAATATGATCATGGCTGATCATCCAACTCAGTATCCTGTACCTGCCTTCTCTCCATACCCCCTGATCCCTTTAGCCACAAAGGCCACATCTAACTCCCTCTTAAATATAGCCAATGAACTGGCCTCAACTACCCTCTTGTGGTAGAGAATTCCAAAGATTCACCACTCTCTGTGTGAAAAATGTTTTTCTCATCTCGGTCCTAAAAGATTTACCCCTTATCCTTAAACTGTGACCCCTTGTCCTGGACTTCCCCAACATCGAGAACAATCTTCCTGCATCTAGCCTGTCCAACCCCTTAAGGATTTTGTAAGTTTCTATAAGATCCCCCCTCAATCTTCTAAATTCTAGCGAGTACAAGCCGAGTCTATCCAGTCTTTCTTCATATGGAAGTCCTGACATCCCAGGAATCAGTCTGCTGAACCTTCTCTGTACTCCCTCTATGGCACAAATGTCTCCTCAGATTAGGAGACCAAAACTGTACGCAATACTCCAGGTGTGGCCTCACCAAGACCCTGTACAACTGCAGTAGAACCTCCCTGCTCCTATACTCAAATCCTTTTGCTATATTTTAAACATTTAGCTACATGAAACATTTTAGATTATTAAGGTAGACAAAAATGCTGGAAAAACTCAGCGGGTGAGGCAGCATCTATGCAGCAAAGGAAATAGGCAACGTTTCGGGTCGAGACCCTTAATAGATGAGAAGGTTCTCGACCTGAAACGTCACCTATTCCTTCGCTCCCTAGATGCTGCCTCACCCGCTGAGTTCCTCCAGCATTTTTGTCTACCTTCGATTTTCCAGCATCTCCAGTTCCTTCTTTAACAAGATTATTAAGGGTTTGGACACACTAGAGGCAGGAAACATGTTCCCGATGTTGGGGGAGTCCAGAACCAGGGGCCACAGTTTTAGAATATGACACAATATGCAGATGACACAAAGCTGGGCGGCAGTGTGAACTGTGAGGAGGATGCTATGAGAATGCAGGGTGACATGGACAGGTTGGGGGAGTGGGCAGATGCAGGGCAGATGAAGTTTAATGTGGATAAATATGAGGTTATCCACTTTGGTAGCAAAAACAGGAAGGCAGATTACTATCTAAATGGCCTCAAGTTGGGAAAAGGGGAAGTACAACGGGATCTGGGGGTCCTTGTTCATCAGTCTATGAAAGTAAGCATGCAGGTACAGCAGGGAGTGAAGAAAGCAAATGGTATGTTGGCCTTTATAACAAGAGGAATCGAGGACCTTCTGCAGTTGTACAGAGCCCTAGTGAGACCACACCTGGAGTATTGTGTGCAGTTTTGGTCCCTTAATTTGGGGAGGTTTGTGTGGTTTGTGAATCCATGTCGTGAGCTCTTTGTAATTTAAGTCTGAAACATTCTCATCGGTGGGTGCCGTCACTGAATGGCAAGTGCTGTTCTTTACACAAAGCAATATCCATTATGTCGGGTTGCATCGATTCCTTTTAACTGAAAAAGAACAAGTGGTTTGGAAATGGCCTCATTAATCGTCTCTGACTAAATCTAATAGTAGACTCGCAGGCAGAGGGTGTCACAGACTGAAGCAATAACGTTGTCAGACCAGGCCGCTGAGTCCAGACAATGGCATACGGGGGATTGAAGCTCCGAGCTCCTGGAACTTTCACATCTGACAAGGATGCTCATCGCTCACGCTTGCAGCTTCACCAGTCGTGGCTGCAACGGGGGAACCTCAAACTCAATCTTCTCCCAGCTGCCGTCTATTGCTTCCAGGTACAGACCCGCTCTCTCTCACTCTCCCTCTCTCTCTCTCTCCAGACCAACAGGTGTAGAGAGAGTTCACGCTGACCAGGCCACCAAAACACCTGAAAGGCCTGTCCCGCACGCGATTTTTTCAGCGACTGCCGGCACACGTCATAGTCGCAGCAGGTCGCTGAAAATGTCCAGCATGTTGAAGATCCAGCGGCGACCAGAACACGGTGCAACTCTCTGGGCGACCGCTCACGACCATACAGGCGTCACCCCGCGACATGTCGTGAGTAGTCGTCAAAAGTCATGCCTTTCTCTGGTCGCCACTGGATTTGCAACATGTACGGCCACCTGTAACCACCAAGGCTGCGTACTCTCCCTCTCCTCTACTCTCTCTACACCAAGAGCTGCACCTCAACTGACAGCTCTGTCAAGCTTCTCAAGTTTGCAGATGACACAACCCTGATTGGACTGATCCAGGATGGGGAGGAATCTGCCTACAGACAGGAAGTGAGACAGCTGGTGTCCTGGTGCCGTAGCAACAACCTGGAGCTCAATGCCCTTGTGAGAGTGGAATTGATTGTAGACTCTAGGAGACCTCCCCCTCCCCTCACCCCACTCACCATCAACAACACCACAGTCACATCTGTGGAGTCTTTTAAGTTTCTGGGAACCATCATCTCCAAGGACCTTAAGTGGGGGGCTACCATCGACTCCACAGTCAAAAAGGCCCAACAGAGGATGTACTTCCTGCGGCAGCTGGGGAAACACAATCTGCCACAGGCAATGATGGTCCAATTCTACACGGCCATCGTAGAGTCTGTCCTCACCTTCTCCATCATGGTCTGGTTTGGCTCAGCCACCAAGCACCACACCCTCTCATCCTTCTAAACTCCAGTGTACAAGCTTAGCTGCTCCATTCTCTCAGCATATAACAGTCCTGCCATCCCGGGAATTAACCTCGTAAACCTACGCTGCACTCCCTCAATAGCAAGAATGTCCTTGCTCAAATTAGGGGACCAAAACTGCACACAATACTCCAGGTGTGGTCTCACTAGGGCCCTGTACAACTGCAGAAGGACCTCTTTGTTCCTATACTCGACTCCTCTTATTATAAAGGCCAACATGCCATTCGCTTTCTTCACTGCCTGCTGTACCTGCATGCTTACTTTCATAGACTGATGTACAAGGACCCCCAGATCCTGTTGTACTTCCCCTTTTCCCAACTTGACGCCATTTAGATAGTAATCTGCCTTCCTGTTTTTGCTTCCAAAGTGGATAACCTCACATTTATCCACATTAAACTACATCTGCCATGCATCTGCCCACTGCCCCAACCTGACCAAGTCACCCTGCATTCTTTTTTTTTGTAAAATATTTTTATTAGAAGTAAATACATATTAAGAGGGAATAACATAAAATCAAAAAGAAAAAAACATATTATTCGTCACATACATTCTTAATATTTTTAAAGTTTACGGTCGTTCTTATTTATACTTCTATACTTTTTATTATTTGATAACAGAAAGAAGATAGTAAAGAAAATAATGAAAATAAATAAAATAAAAGTAGAAAATCGATAAAATGAGTGGAGTATAAAGCAAGATATTCTTCATTGGAGATATATGCATGGTCTATTGTATATAGTTCTTCATCTATTCCTTCATTCAGGCTTCAGTCAGGCCCTCGAACCGGACCTCCTTGACCCTTTAAGTATTCAATAAATGGAGACCATATTCCTCTGAATTGATCTAGCTTGTCCAAAAGGACAAGTCTTAGTCTTTCCCGATGAAGTGTCTCCGACATTTCTGTAATCCACATTTTGATTGTGGGGGATGTAGGACCTTTCCAAAATCTAAGTATTAGTTTTTTACCAATTATTAAATTATAACCAATAAAAACTATTTGCTGTGTTGTTAGTAGTTGATCCGTGTCTAATATTCCTAATATGATTAATTTTGAGTCTGGAGTCAGATTTGCATTAACTACCTTCGAGATAATCTTAAAAATTTCTATCCAAAAATTAGTAATTTTCATACATTTTGTGAATGAATGCGTTAGATTAGCTTCTAAATGCTGACATTTATCACATATAGCAGAAACATGTGATAAATGTCAGCATTTAGAAGCTAATCTAACGCATTCATTCACAAAATGTATAAAAATTACCCTGCCTTCTAATAGCATCCTCCTGCGTACAGTTTTGGTCTCCAAATCTGAGGAAGGACATTATTGCCATAGAGGGAGTGCAGAGAAGGTTCACCAGACTGATTCCTGGGATGTCAGGACTGTCTTATGAAGAAAGACTGGATAGACTCGGTTTATACTCTCTGGAATTTAGGAGATTGAGAGGGGATCTTATAGAAACTTACAAAATTCTTAAGGGGTTGGACAGGCTAGATGCAGGAAGATTGTTCCCGATGTTGGGGAAGTCCAGGACAAGGGGTCACAGCTTAAGGATAAGGGGGAAATCCTTTAAGACCGAGATGAGAAAGACTTTTTTCACACAGAGAATGGTGAGTCTCTGGAACTCTCTGCCACAGAGGGTAGTTGAGGCCAGTTCATTGGCTATATTTAAGAGTGAGTTGGATGTGGCCCTTGTGGCTAAGGGGATCAGAGGGTATGGAGAGAAGGCAGGTACGGGATACTGAGTTGGATGATCAGCCATGATCATATTGAATGGCGGTGCAGGCTCGAAGGGCTGAATGGCCTACTCCTGCACCTAATTTCTATGTTTCTATGTTTCCTCACAGTTCACACTGCCCCCCAGCTTTGTGTCATCTGCAAATTTGCTAATGTTACTTTGAATCCCTTCATCCAAATCATTGATTTATATTGTAAATAGCTGTGGTCCCAGCACCGAGCCTTGTGGTACCCCACTAGTCACTGCCTGCCATTCTGAAAGGGACCCGTTAATCCCTACTCTGTTTCCTGTCTGCCAACCACTTCTCTATCCATGTCAGCACTCTACCCCCAATACCATGTGTCCTAATTTTGCCCACTAATCTCCTATGTGGGACCTTATCAAATGCTTTCTGAAGGTCCAGGTACACTACATCCACACACTCTCCCTTGTCCATTTTCCTAGTTCCATCCTCAAAAAATTCCAGAGTAGTCAAGCATGCTTTCCCCTTCGGAGAGGAGAGGAGATGAGAGGATGGAGAGGAGAAGAGAGTAGAGAGGAAAGAGGAGGAGAGGAGAGGAAAGAGGAGAGGGTAGGGGAGGAGAGTTGATAGGAGAGGAGGAGAGGAGATGAGAGGTGAGGAGAGGAGAGGAAAAGGAGAGGCGAGGAGAAGAGGAAAGAGGAGAGGACAAAGGAGAGGAGATGAGAGAGGAGGAAAGGAGGAAAGGAGAGGAGAGGAGAGGGGAGGGAGGAGGGGAGAGGAGAGAGGAAACAGGAGAGAGGAGGAGGAGAGGAGAGGGGAGGAGAGGAAAGGGAAGAGGAGAGGAGGAGGAGAGAGGAGAGAGGAGAGGGGAGGAGAGGAAAGGGGAGAGGAGAGGAGAGGAGGGAGGAGGAGGGAGAGAGGAGAGGAGAGGAGAGGAGATGAGGAGAGGAGATGAGGAGAGGAGAGGACGGGGGCGTTGGTTGACAGGCCGATCCTGTCGACGCCGGAAGGCTCTGCTGGATGGAGACTCGGGTTTACCCGGTTGAGGAACCGCTCCAGTTGACCAAGCACACTGGCCCACCGGACTGTGGAATTGATGCCAAAACAGGCTGCATGTGCAAGTGTCAACTTGCAAAGAGAATGTAACTCTGCTGGTGCACATGTGTGACAAATAGAATTAGACCATTCGGCCCATCAAGTGTACTCTACCATTCAAGCATGGCTGATCTATCTCTCCCTCTCAATCCCATTCTCTGCCTTCTCCCCGTAACCCCTGACACCCGCACTAATCAGGAATCCCTGCTCACACCCCACTGGCCTGGACATCATGAGAAGCTGGGACTGGGTGGGTTCACAGTCCGTGACACAGAAGATGCAACATGGAACATAAAACATATATCGAAGATAGACCATGGAACATCACAGGAGCAGGCCCTTCAGCCCACAATGTCGGTGTCAATCCACTCTCACCCTCCTGCCCGTGATCCATATCCCTCCATCTCCCGCATATCCATGTGTCTATCCAAAACTCTCTCATGTCCCCGATGTTGGGGGAGTCCAGAACCAGGGGCCACAGTTTAAGAATAGGGTTACGAGGAAACACCTTTTCTCACAGAGAGTGGTGAGTCTGTGGAATTCTCTGCCTCAGAGGGCGGTGGAGGCAGGTTCTCAGGATACTTTTAAGAGAGAGCTAGATAGGGCTCTTAAAGATAGTGGAGTCAGGGGATATGGGGAGAAGGCAGGAACGGGGTACTGATTGTGGATGGTCAGCCATGATCGCATTGTATGGCAGTGCTGGCTCGAAGGGCCGAATGGCCTACTCCTGCACCTATTGTTTATTGTCTAAACACCACTATCGTATATCTATCTCCACCCCACCACTGGCAGCGCGCTCCAGGCACTCACCCCCCTCTGTGTAAACAACTTGCCCACACATCTCCTTTAAACTTTGGCTCTCTCACAACTTAAAGCTGTGCCAAGTATTTGATATTTCCGTCCAGGGAAAAGGTTCTGACTATCTACACCCCTCATCATTAGATATCCATCGAGGTCAGTGTGAGAGATCTATGAGCGACTCTGCCTGTATGATACTCAATGTTAACGAATGTCATTGACCGGGGGGTTGTGTTTATGCACGGGGTTAGTCTCGCCTGTCTGTGCAAAAAATATATTTCACTGGACCTGATACACGTGACGATAGAGAAACCATTGGCCATGGACCATGGATTGTTTACATCCTTTGTCCCAGCCTGCCCAACCTGTGCGTGTAGCTCAGGCACTCGAGTCCTGCCATCATCCTGGCAAATCTCCTCTGCACTCTCTCCAGCGTAACGACATCCTTCCTCTAGCAGGGTGGCCAAACAGAGCACACAGTGTGCCAAGTGCAGCCTCATCAATGTCTTGTACAAGTGTAACATTAAGCCCAGACGCAAGAGCCTTTTATAAAGTGCCAATGGGCCTTGCCAAGGTGATCGGGGTTATGCCTCATAACAATAAGAAGACCTTCACACCTGCATTCTGGATGAAATCAAGAAATGCAAATTTACTATTAAAAATAGAGCAATACAACACACAAGGCATCATTTTGAAACAACTCATAGGTTTATCAAACATTCAGCTCCGATTTCATTAGAAGGAAATATGTCAAGACTGGATTCTTTACAATTTAGTTCTGCTGGAATAGTTTGTGTAAAGATTGGGAACTCTTGATCCGGAGAGCTGTGTCCTTCTGTACAATCAGAAGCAAGGCTTGTCCTCTTCGGGGTTCCGTCAATATAACAGGGGTGGTGGTGTTATATTGTTCCTCTCACCAGCGCCTCACAGACGGACACCCCGAGTCAAACGTTTTGGGTGCAAAGTATGTAGAATTGCTAAATGGGCTTCAGCGATACACAGTGCGTGTGTGTGTGTGTGTGCGTGTGTGTGTGTGAGCTCCGAGCTGACACACCAATAAAGCACATCTCGTGACCATCGTCCACAAACCAGAGCCGTCTTCAACCAAAAAGGTTAGTGCAAATCAGAAGCCAAACCAGTCCTCAAAATAATGATGCACTGACTGCAAACAAAGGCATTATCAAGTACTAAGGAACGACGGACGGCCAGCTGGATAGCACACTGCACATTCAATATTCATTTCTCTATTGAGCATGCAAATAAATAAATAGTGCATTTCAAAAAGAAACATGATGGCAAAAGAGATTGTTTCGTGGAAAACATTGTCCGCTAGAAAGAAGCTTTACTGTGCAACATAACAATATTTGGCTCCAATCTGATTCCTGTAGGCATGGTCGTTTTTTGTCATTCACTCAGCTCGTGGCGTTTAGAGTTGTAGAACTATATTCCTGGTTGCCTCTGTTCAGAGATGTACGTTTACCCAGCCTGTTGGCGGGGCACCGATGCCAGAATTTGCTGGTGTGGGCATCCCAGAGAGCACAGACTGCAATTCCCTCTCAATGTCGAAGGATAGGAGTTAGAAAAACAATCAGAAATGCCGCAGGCCGCAGGGACCAGCAGTCTGACATCCAGGGGACACGGTCGGTGAATTGTGGTCACCTCAAGTGGAGCAGATGCCACTTTACACCGATGATAAACACAAAAAGCTGGAGTAACTCGTGTTCACACCTAACCCGTCATTATCTCTCTGCCCTCCCCCCCAACCTCTCCCGACTCTCAGTCTGAAGGGTCTCGACCTGAAACGTCACCCATTCCTTCTCTCCAGAGATGCCGAGTTACTCCAGCATTTTGTGTCCATCTTAACATAGACAATAGGTGCCAGGAGTAGGCCACTCGGCCCTTCGAGCCAGCACCACCATTCAATATGATCATGGCTGGTCATCCACAATCAGTACCCCGTTCCTGCACCTCGAGCAGAGATAGTGGCAGCTCGGGAAAGATTATAAAATATTAAAGCAAGAGTCAATTGAAAACAAAACATAAATCAGACAAATATCAAAAACTACAAATTTAAAATTATAATTGACCACTTGTCAGCGACCATTTGATGCAAAAACAAACCGTTTCACTGTGCCTCCGCACACGTGTCAATAAGGTGTCATTGAAGGACAGCCCACAGGTTCAACTGGTGGCTTTCTGGGCTGGACATGTTTGAAGGATGAGAGATCTCCTGGATAAAGGGGGTTGCCGGTCAGTATCTACACAATCTTGCTAACTAATGTACAGACAGAGGCGGTGTCCTGCAACTCACCAAGAGGCCACTGATATGTCTCGGTCTTTGCCAAGAGTTACACCCGACAACGATGGTCAGAATCCCTCTGTCCGCCTGCAACCCACTGGACAATGCACGCACTGGTCGCAGCGCTGTGCCTGCTTCTCTTTAGCTCAGTTTAGTTTAAAGATACAGCGCGGAATCAGGCCCTTCGGCCCACCTAGTCCAGGCGGACCAGCGATCCCTGCACACTAACACTAGCCTACACACACACATGATGGACAATTGTACTGAAGCCAATTAACCTACAAACCTGACGTCCTTGCAGTGTGGGAGGAAACCGGAGCATCCGGAGAAAAGCCACGCAGGTCACGGGGAGAAGGTACAAACTCCGTACAGACAGCGCCCGCAGTCGGGATGGAAGCCGGGTGTCTGGCGCTGAGAGGCAGCAGCTCTACCCGCTGCGTGCCATCCATTGATGAGAACAAAGTGAAATTTAGCTGTTCATAGCAAAACAATTTTTAAAAATCCTGTCTCACCCCTTGTCCTGATATCCCAGCTACAAAACCCAATGCACTTGAGAGTAAATGTCCGAGTTATAAAGCGTGCTAGACGGGACAATGGGTCGTGCATTAGATGCAACTAATGCTACGTTTAATGTGCAGGTTACCCTTCGAACATTCAGAATTCTTTGCATCAGTTGATGTTTTGCCATCAAGTATACCCTCGGTCTGTGATGACAAG